>JAODAL010016767.1:0-79688 GCA_025379985.1 Phyllomedusa bahiana | reverse complement strand
AGTTTACTTTGGGACGGGGCCCGGGACTGATCTGACTTGCCTTGTTTGCACTTCTTATCTGATGACAGGAAACAAAGGGACTGGGGAGATCCTGTGTCTTTTGTATAGAGAATCCACTGGTTGTAATGTAATTATCTCAGTAAATATGCAGACACTCCCTGCTCAGCCTCCCTCCCTCTCCCCTGCATCCATTTGTGAACAAATGAAAGAATGATGCCTCCTAGAAGCTTATCTTCTCTCCTGAGCAGATAAGAGGGAGAAACAAAACGCATATAGCTTCTGCACAATACAGTTATCCCTGTGGAGTAGCCAAACAATGTTTACTCAACTACAGAGACTGAATATCAGGAGCGTGCATGGGAGGTGGTGCAATGACATCACAGAGGAGGTACTTGTTTTTTTTAAACACAGAAACACAACGCCCTTTTTTCAAGCCTCAAGAGGGGAGTATCAGCCTGTTAGGTGAGGAACTTACGTCTTGGCAAAACCCCTTTAAGAGAACAGGGGAGACCTGGGGTGTCCAGCCAGGAACCTCATTTTTTTCCGATTTGGATGCAGCCTTCCTTTCCAATTGGATTAGGTTATTCCGTTTATCTATATACTCTTGTCACATTGGTGGAGATGGCTGCAGCCAGTGGAATGTGATAAGCTTACGAGCAACAAAGCAGCTGAGACATACTAATAGATATTGGTGAATCTGCTGTACATCTCATACACAACCCAAAATGCACGTTAGCGGTTCCGCTGGTCAGTGACTTATTTAAAAGATTATTAGAATTCTTTTTTTGGTATTTTATGCAATTGAGGGCCATTTTAAAGCTTGGTGTTTGTGGTAGTTCATGCAACTTCTACATTAAATTCAAGCAGAATAAGGTCAATCTTGTATAATATTCACAACCAGTATGTATGCAAGTTGAGAGGGAAGTGAAAACAAATACGGAAAAAATATACAAGTTGAATTGGTAACCATTTTAACAACTGTGGAGGCTAAAATGATTTTAGCCTGTCTAAAAGCTAGTTTAAACATTAAAAACCAAGAGGAAATTAAAAGGGATTTTCTCATCCGGCCATTTTACAGAGCCTGCTCTTCAAAGACAGCTTCAGGCTCCCACTTCCTGGTTATCGTTATATTGTGGGTGGTTCAACAGCCGTGATTGACATATCAGTTCTGCTATTCCTAGCTGAGCCTATTAGAGGGACATTGATAATGGAGAGGTTTGAACAGCTGGACACAAGGCTACAGGGCTCTTAAACAAGCTCCTCAGCAGGTAGTGATGTCACCATCTCCAGGCCACTGTTGCTAGAGCAAAAAAGGTGGTTGGTAACCTAGGGAAACTTGTGTACAAGCAGGAGTTAAAACCTGCTTTAGCTCTGAAAAGAAGAAAAATCATAACACTCATGTATTTAATAATAGTCTATCTAGGTCTACATTTTTAAAACTCATCAATGTGGTGAGAATACCCCTTAGACACTTAATTCTAGGCAAAAAATGTAATACTGACCTTTACAGGGGGCTATGAGCTCTTCCTTTTTATCCAAATGGTCCTTATGGCACTTGACATGGCACCTTCTGCATTCCAGTGCTGGAGGTGGTTTGAAAACATGCCATAATGGCTTGGAGCAAGCTTCACAATTTGCTGGGAAATGATAGAGTGTAGGAATGAACTCATGCCCTTTGTGGTTGAGAAAATTGGTCTTCTCCACTTGCTGCAGTGGATCTAATTCCAAATCTTTTCTGCATTCTCCTTCATTGGCATAAAGAATCTGAAAAAATGAAAAATACATAATGTAAACTGGTATTAATTAAAATATTACTTTACATGCTCAGGGTACAAAAATAAGCAGGGACACACAAGGAATCCTCCAAGCCCTGGTAAATACATGCTCTAATAATCTCCTTAAGGGTACGTCTCATGTAATCAATGAAGCCAAAAATGTTATAAAACTACTTTCCTAGAATTGACAATTCCTTTTGTCAATTTCTGTATAGTCAATGCAGAAGGGTGTGTATATAGAAGCAGCCACAATTATTGGTAGTGTCCAGCTAGACATAAGCTTGTGCCCGACACTGGGCGTGGCTAGACAAAATTACATACTGGTTGATAAAGTTGCTAAGGCATCACCCATCTGGTATTCTTTATGGATCCTTTTCTAATTGATAATAACTATGCCTCATACTCACTGGGTGTATAAAAGATGTCTCGGCAACTGCGCCACCCAGAATGCAGTTAGGTTTTTTTGTGTCCGATACCAGAACAAGTGGTAGAATATGTCTGGAAGAAAACTAACTTCTTAGAGACTATATTAGCCCGATTTTTTGGCTGTCAGACTAAAGTCCCCTCCTCCATAGACCAGGGTGTGGCTACAGTTGCATACACAAAAAGTACAATTTAAATATCCTGCAAAAAAGAAAAAAAAAAAAAGTGATATTTACCTGGAATATCTTGGGGATCTCTTCAGTATTCGCTCGATAAACATCGCCTTGTGTAACAGGGCGGACGTGGAAAAGCTTACTATATAAAACATACAAGAATGTTATTAGTGAAAACTCTACATTCATAGACAAATATATACATATTAAAAGTTAGGAGCCAGTGACAAACTTCTTAAAGGGGTTGTCTCACTACATTGATTCATCTTACCTCATTCCCGTTTTCTTGGTTTCATTTTGAATCCAGAAACGTGTTTACTGGCTTCCACTAGGCTGCAGTAGAAGCCAGGTCTGTAGCTATAGCAACCAGTGCTGGCAGCCTATCAGGATAGATCAAACAGGTGTGTAGCTATAGTGACCTGAGGAGCTGATGCAGCCCATACAAGAGGGGATATCTAGGAATACGTAGGACACTATTAAAGGACACTTATTGCAAAGTGACTTGTTTTTGCAAGATCTTTAACATAAAAAGCAATCCTTGTAGCAAGACAACCCCTTTAACACACTGGCTACTTGAGTTTGTTTTTATGACACTGTCTGGGACCTTTCTGGAGTTGGTCTCCTTCAAAAACCATAGAGTAAAACGGTCACAATTATTAGAAAACAGCAAGGAGAAAAAAAAAATTAAATAAAGTAATACTTACTCTATGTCTAGTACCATGGAAGGGTTGGATTGTTCCTTATTCTGCTCATCATTGTAAAAAAGTATCTTTTTACTGCTAACCACAACATACTGTTTGGAAGAGTAAAAATGGTAAAATTAAATCCATTCAGAGGGGCAGTAAATACATTTTTCTACTTCGCATACAACTGTAAAACTTGTATCACATGAAGGTAAAACACAAGTATGTCATTTTGTGAAACTTTGCCAGTGTTAGTAACAGACCAGAGTATGAGAGATAAGAAATTAAGGCTTGGATGATGAGGTTGGGGTCACATGTTGCACTTCTTAAACACTGAAAAGGGACTGCGTTTTTTTAAATTAACCTGAATTTCCACCGTGTTCCAAATTTAAGTTTGTTATAAAGAAATTTACATTAGAAAAAATTGCATGCATTTTTATTGCATTCTTTTTGTATAATTTTTAAATGCATGCATTTTTTAAGCAGCTGAGAAATGCAACAAAAATGCGGCATGTGAGCCAAGCCTTCGTGATCATACAGCCAAGCATAACATTTTCTAACTAAAATGGCGTTTGGACACAACTATGACTAAGGGTGTTTGAGTGCCTGAAACGCGTAGGCCCTGCTTTGGCCATTGTTCTCTCTTTCGGGGGGATGCCATCGTTTGGATCAATTTTTTTTATAAAGGATATAAATAAAATAATGTTTCGGGATTTTAAATTTTTTTGGGTCCCGAATTGCCACATCAACCTTTCATACAAAGACTGTACGTGACGCTGTCTCCAGGCGGGATGAAGACGCAGAACATCCGGCTACTGGCATTATATGGGTGAGCTGGCATATACTTTTATTTTCATTGTTTGTAGGGCCATTATACAGAATAATATAACACTGATCATACATCCAAGACGTGTAATTGACATTTTGTCACACTGTTGCTCCCTATGTACTCCTCCTCAACACAGAAAGAGTGGGCCGAGCTTCAGCAGCAGCTTATGTGGATAGCCGACTACAGTTCCCATCATGCATTGCTGACATATAATCATGCATCTTATATTGTAATCCCCTTGTGCTGAGCCTCACACATTAGTTCCTAATTACAGTACTACCCTTTATAGACACACAGCTCACCTTACTAGTTCTGGAACAGAGCAGGTCTTCCCAGAAAGCGAAAACTAAACTACAGGTCGTATCCTTTGGTAACAAGCTATTAACATTACATTTTTCATCAGTAATTGGTGATTTAGTGTGTGGGAAACTATTAAAAAATATTAGTTACTATATCGAAGATTTTTACTTTGTACTGCACACACAAGTTCTGCATAACAGAATACCACTTTAAGCTAAAACATATCTAAATTGTGAAGCTGAATACAATCCATTATCATCTGAAGAACATGTGGGCAGAATACGACATCTGTTGATACAATCACGCTTTCATCTACCACCAAAGCACTAAAATGCATCAGTGAACAGTAGTTGGCCCAAACATCAGCACTTGCTTTAGCCTCCCTCCCCGATTATCACAGTGAACGGCTTAGGCAATGTTCACACAGCTTATTTGGGGCGCGGATTGGAGCCGTACTGCGCGCCATATTTGCGATGCAATACGGCTCCAATCCGTCCCAGTAACTACGGTAATCCACAGTTCTCATAGAGAACTATGGATTCCGTCTCTCTTCCCCGCTCGGCGAATCCACTGAGCGGGGAGAAAGTGACATGTGAATTATTTACGGCGCGTACGCGCCGTAGATAATGCTAGCCTATGGGGCCGGCGAGATGCCGGCCCCCCGCCCGGCTGCAGGCGTCATTGCGGGGCGAAATCCATCCCCGCAATTACGCCGGCAATAAGCCGTGTGAACGGGGCCTTACTCTGGAAGATTTGATGAGGTTAAGTATTATATGGTCAACTTCTGACAAAGACGCTACTAGTGGGAATCATAAATGCGATAGAAAGTCCGTATCCAAAAATGTGCAGGCATGATCTCTTAACTCAATCGCCACCAGCTAAAGTGGTTCACCGGGAAAAGAAGAAAACTAAAAAACAATAAACAATGTCATAATAAAAAATAAATCCTAAATAACTTTAATTAGAAAAGTCTGCCCGTTTTGTCTAAGGGGTAGTCATGATAGAAAAACAAAATGGCCGCTGGGCTCCTTCCTCAGCAGAAACTGGTCTTACAAGAAGTAGGACAGGTTCTGCGAATTACTTCCTGGTTAAGCTGACTGACATAACAGAGCTTAACTGACAGACTTGTGGTACGAGGCACAGCTCTGCAGAGTAGAATGGAGAAATATATATATTTATTTGGTGTGTATATAGTATATAGAATCTACAGCTCAGCTGGAGGGGGGATGTGGCTCTTGTGGGAAATGTAGTTTTCATACAGCGCGCCCAGCAACTGTAGCTCCGCGCCCAGTGAGGAGAAAGATCCAACGTGGCGATATTATGTGATATAACAGCGTCTGTAAGTAGTTCAAACACTGTTTTATGACAGATACAGTCATATGAAAAAGTTTGGGCACCCCTATTAATCTTAATCATTTTTAGTTCTAAATATTTGGGTGTTTGCAACAGCCATTTCAATTTGATATATCTAATAACTGATGGACAGTAATATTTCCGGATTGAAATGAGGTTTATTGTACTAACACAAAATGTGCAATATGCATTAAACCAAATTTTGACTGGTGCAAAAGTATGGGCACCCCAACAGAAAAGTGACATTAATATTTAGTAGATCCTCCTTTTGCAAAAATAACAGCCTCTAGTCGCTTCCTGTAGCTTTTAATCAGTTCCTGGATCCTGGATGAAGGTATTTTTGACCATTCCTCTTTACAAAACAATTCAAGTTCAGTTAAGTTTGCTGGTCGCCGAGCATGGACAGCCCGCTTCAAAGTATCCCACAGATGTTCAATGATATTCAGGTCTGGGGACTGGGATGGCCATTCCAGAACATTGTAATTGTTCCTCTGCATGAATGCCTGAGTAGATTTGGAGCTGTGTTTGGGATCATTGCCTTGCTGAAATATCCATCCCCGGCGTAACTTCAAATTCATCACTGATTCTTGTACATTATTCTGAAGAATCTACTGATACTGAGTTGAATCCATGCGACCCTCAACTTTAACAAGATTCCCGGTGCCGGCATTGGCCACACAGCCCCAAAGCATGATGGAACCTCCACCAAATTTTACAGTGGGTAGCAGGTGTTTTTCTTGGAATGCTGTGTTTTTGGGACGCCATGCATAACGCCTTTTTGTATGACCAAACAACTCAATCTTTGTTTCATCAGTCCACAGGACCTTCTTCCAAATGAAGCTGGCTTGTCCAAATGTGCTTCTGCATACCTCAGGCGACTGTTTGTGGTGTGCTTTCAGAAACGGCTTCTTTCGCATCACTCTCCCATACAGCTTCTCCTTGTGCAAAGTGTGCTGTATTGTTGACACCATCTGCAGCAAGATGATGCTGCAGCTCTTTGGAGGTGGTCTGTGGATTGTCCTTGACTGTTCTCACCATTCTTCTTCTCTGCCTTTCTGATATTTTTCTTGGCCTGCCACTTCTGGACATAACAAGAACTGTCCCTGTGGTCTTCCATTTCCTTACTATGTTCCTCACAGTGGAAACTGACAGGTTAAATCTCTGAGATAACTTTTTGTATCCTTCCCGTGAACAACTATGTTGAACAATCTTTGTTTTCAGATCATTTGAGAGTTGTTTTGAGGAGCCCATGATGCCACTTCACAGGAGATTCAAATAGGAGAACAACTTGCAATTGGCCACCTTAAATACCTTTTCTCATCATTGGATACACCTGGCTATGAAGTTCAAAGCTCAGTGAGGTTACAAAACCAATGTTGTGCTTCAGAAAGTCAGTAAAAAGTAGTTAGGAGTATTCAAATCAATTCAAATGATAAGGGTACCCACATTTTTGCACCAGTCAAAAGTTGGTTTAATGCATATTGCACATTTTGTGTTAGTACAATAAACCTAATTTCAATCCGGAAATATTACTGTGTCCATCAGTTATTAGATATATCAAATTGAAATGGCTGTTGCAAACACCCAAATTTTTAGAACTAAAAATGATTTAGATTAATAGGGGTGCCCAAACTTTTTCATATGACTGTATTTACTGCTTATCTGTACTTTTTCTCCATTATAGGTCCTTATTTTTTTTGGGGTTTCTCACACAACCCCTTTAACATGGCGACATTTACCCATACAGGGGTCTATATCAAGTATGCCTGTCTGGGTTCAAACATATCATACACTACTCACAAAAAGTTAGGAATATTTGATTTGTGGTTGAAATTTCAGATTGAACATAAAATTTCTTGAAATTTTTTAAATGCACTAAATGAGATCAACTCTTAAAAGGGGATGTATCGTTTCATCAGTTGGGCTGTTTTCTTGAAGCTTGATCCTCTCATTTCCTGAAATTCAGGGGCGTTTCTTCTCCTCCCTGCTGGGCGTTTCTTAACTGAAAAGAGATGACATCATCCCCCCTTCACTGTTCATGCTGGCTCCAGTGTGTGTGTGTCCCCCCCCTCCACATGTCACTGTCCTCTCCCTATGCAGTCTTTATTTTTTGTAAGAGCTGTTTACATACCTGCATTCAGTCTAAACAGTCTTCCATGAACTCGGCACTGGTCTCTCACAGCTGGACGGTTGCTACAGTTGAATCCAGCACAAATCCGTCTCCCTTCATGTTTACATAAGGCACCAACATGCAGGAGCATTAAGGCACTGTGGCACAATAATTCTGTTTTCTGATTATAGAGACAGCTGCAGCGTCAATGAGGAGGCAGCTAACTGTATAGAGTGAAATTGTTCATGTCCCCTAATTCTGAGTGAGATGCAGGAATGCAAGCTCTGTGTATCCAGCCATCTGGGGGCCAAACAGAATGTAAATTATTAGAGCCCTCAGCAAATGAAATGCAAGGTGGAGGGATCCAACCAGCACTGGAGAAGTTTGTTTGCAGAAACAGAAGATAAGGAAAACTGTGAGAACAAGACAGCTTTGCTAATGACATCCAATTGCAAAGTTGCTTGTTTTCACTGTCCCCTTATTCTGAAGACCATTTAATGAAATGATACAACCCCTTTAACTTTAGAATGCACATGTCCAACTGTTCGGTGTTTCAGTACTTTGCACAACTTGATGATCTCTAAGGGGATGTTCACACGGCATCTTTTAGATGGGCGTTTGGATCTCTGTTTCGGACCCAAACATGCATCTAACAATGTGCAGTGTGTTTTACATTGCTTTTCAATGTAAAACATGCATTGGCGTTCAGACAAGTGATCAACGATGCGTGTTCTACATGCGTCTTTAAAACTATAGGGTGTGTTTCTACTGCAGTAAAAAGGCATCCAAACACGCAGCACACTGAGTGCGTGTTGGATGCATTTTACACAATGCTTTTGAATACGTATCCGAAAAACGTATTCAAAACGCCCTGTGAACATACCGTGACAAGGAGCTTAGTGGCAACATTCACAACATTGGGTGATTCATGGACCAAATAACTGTTGTGAATGTTGCCACTAAGCTCCTTGTTCGAGATCAGCAAGTTGTGCAAAAAGTACTGAAACACTGAACAGTTGGACATGTGCATTCTAAAGTTGAGAGGGTCTCATTTAGTGCACTTAAAAAATATTCAAGAAATTTTATGTTCATCCCGAAATTTCAACCAAAAGCCAAATATCCCTAACTTTTTGTGATTAGTGTATAAACTCTGGGAGAGAAAAAATAAAGAAACCTCAAGTTGTTTTTTTCTTGAGGAAATCCAGGGGAAATACATCCCCAGCACTGACTGTAATTTCTAGATATTTAAGGGGGTTGCCCCATCTCGTGATTTCAGGTCTAAGGCCAGCCTGCAGCTCACTGTGAGCTAGCCTCAGAGGCCGGGGTGATGGCTGCACTTGGGCAGGTCCTTCCTCTTTTTTTTTTTCTTTAAATAGAGTGCCTAATATAACAAAGCAAAATTAAAGGAGATAACTGCCCAAGAACAGCCATCTCCACATTCTTGGAATCTGGCTCGTAGCGAGCTACGAGTTTGCCTCAGACCGGCGATAACAAATGGGACAAACCCTTCGATCCAGGTAAGGGATCCGGAGTTTTCAAGTCAGTGCATCCATTGTTTTGATGATCAAAGAAAGTGCTGCTCCCAAAAAAAAATTTGAATGTGACAATGTGGAAACATGGATGTGCCTGCAGTTTCCCCGGTAGTCTGACCCTCCACATATGTATTGTGATTTTTAGCTGTTGGTACCTGTTTCTTCCAACCATGTCTTTTGATATTCCCTCTGTTTGGAATGGAAAGCCAGCCCTCAATTCTTGATTCGGATTCTAAATAAAAGGTCAAACACAGAATTATGTTAATGGTAATTATTAACCACCAATCAGAAGAACAGTGCGAGACATCGAAACATGCAGCATGAAAATGCATGGCAGGGAAGGAAGCAGAGAACAAAGAATCAGCTGTCAACACTTCATGCCCACAAAACAGAAAAAAAAACAAAAAACCTTGCAGTTTCAAATGCAAGTTGAACATGAAGAGTGTTCAACAAGACCAAGAAAAAATTATAGCAAAACAGGAAGAAAAATAAAAAATATAATACATAATGAAGGCGGCTTGAGCAATGATTCCAAAATGAGAAATCAAATTTGGAAGGATAAAGTGCAACAATGGTCACCAATAACAGGCAAATATGTAGTCCCATTTACTCACAGAAGACAAGAATAGGAGAGAAAGAAATAAGGAGTGCAGGAAGACTCGACTAAACGGAGAATAAGAGACAAACATTTTATTTAGTGGGAAGAATAGATGAAAACAATTTGAAATTTGTTCTGTGCCAGAGCTAAGCATATGCTCCGATCACTAATGACAATATGCCTAGTACGGCTACAAGCTGATCCCCAGTAAAAGGTTTGAGTGGTTTGAGAGTTCAAGAAATTAAACTAGCTGCAGGATATGGTATAAAACAAAAAACATCACTCGCCGCTTTAGTCCCCTGTGGTTTCAGCATGGATGCTCGGGTGGTCTCACTGGGTCTAGGTTTACTTTTCCTGCAGCAATGACGTCCTGTACATCCAAATGACCACTACAAGTTATGTGAATGTACAGCAGGTCATCGATCCAAGAAGAGTGGAAAAAAGACCAGAAATCACCATAGCATTAGTGCTGGAGCATCATTTAAAGGGGTATTCCTATCCACAGGATATATCCGATACGTGTATGTCCCACAGGTGGGAGCTGCATTTATCTCTAGAATTGGGCCACCCTAACCCCATCCTGAATGGATGAGGCTTGCAGAGGTGGCTATGATTACCTAAGTGGCCAAACATGCTGCTCTACATGGTTTCCAAGTTCCACAGATTCAGTACCACGTCTATAGAAGTTAGAGACCGTGTAGATCAGCCCCACTTGGCTGCTCTTGTAATCCCATTGGTGACAGGTATTCCCATCTTTCATCACTGTCTTACACAGGACTTCCTTTTTGAACAGACAAGTAATGTTTCTTTCTAACATTTACTGCAGCTAGAGATTAATTCCTGAAAGTTTTGGAAACCGCCTTAACTATTTCTTCCCCAGGTACAAGCGACACACTGCAATGACAAACACACCTACGAAATGATGATCCACCAACAGCACTGAATGCTAGCAAAATGAAATACATTATTTTGGCATACTAGGAACAATAATATAACAAATGGAACATATGCTGCTAACATTCGATTCAATACACCGCAATAGATGCTGTTGGCTTAAACGTTTACAATTGGGATGTGTTGACATTTGTATTTACCTAAATTTTTCACCTCTGTTTTTAAAATCAGATATTCTTTTCTATTAATGTGTTTTTATTTTTTCTGACTGCCGTTTGTGCCCCTACTTTCTATACAAGATCAAAGCTGCCAAAAGTAATTTTAGGGCCCCATACAGACAAAAGATCTGGATCCCCTATTAGTTCCTATCTTGAACCATATCAATGAGCACTGAATTTAAAAAAACCCAAACATTTCAGGTTTTGGTGTAATGGTCATATCTGGGAAGGCCTATGTCCTGGTCTCATTTCAGTGCACCCGATTCATGTCTGTACTTCAGAATGTAATTCCCTTGCATACATATGTAATTGTTTCTTTCTTGTTTTACGTTGAAGCAATGCCTTAATAAAAATGTATTATTGTAAAAAAAAAAAAAAAAAAAGGCCACAGGTTCTCTTGTACTCAGATGTTATTATTTAACCTATTAGAAGCTTTTAGAGCCATGGCGTTGTGTTCTGGGATTTTCAGTTATTTAAAGGCAGTCAACTTGGTGTATGTAAGCTTCTAAGTTACTCAAAGCGTAATAAAAGCCAAAATATATCAGGGTCTCTAGTATTATTCTATCAAAATATAGTGATTCGAACTAGGAGTGGATATGTACTAGAATGTTGTGTCAGGAATAAGGGAAAGAGTCTTAATGAATGGGACTAAGTATACATAATTTTTTTTTTTCTACAAATTTAACCTACTGTCACTAAGTTTTTCTCCGATCTGTTAAGAGTACAGAGAAGCATATTTCTGACAGTATTTCATAGAGTGGGACAGACTTACGACAGTAGTTTCTACCAAAAATATGTCGACATTTTTTGAGAACATTTTTTGGGAAGGGGACATGCTTGATGTGCGACATTATACTCGGAAAAACATTTTAGAAGAGGCCTAAAACGAAGCCAACTCATAAGTGATATAAAAGTTAGCCTAAGGATACAACAAAATTACAAAACGGCATGGAACACTGTTAAATTTGGCACGTTTTTCGACTGTTTAGGCTTCGTTTATACAGTCTATGTACTAGCCAGTTTTAGTATATCTACCCCTTTTTTTATTTAAGTTTTTATGCACAGTCACATTAAAGGAGTATTCCTATCACAGCTAGTTCTGCTGAAAGGGCTAGTTACTCTTAAGTGATTTTCAAAATGCAGGGTATTAAAAAATATGTATGCAATATGGTAATATAAAAACAATAGTAGACAACCCCTCTAACAGCTGCGCAAAACACAGAGCAACATATTATAAAAAATGTTCTAATTAAAAGCAGACTCTTCTTTTTAAATGTGTACACAGTGTATGCTAAATACTTATCAATTTATCGTATGAAAGACTCCAGGTTAAGTCGCCTCTGTGTTAATGTTGCAGAGTGGAGTAATTTTTGGAACACAGCACTATTTTTTTTATTTATTTTTTTAGCATAAATTGCTTTTCTAAGGGATTTAGTTATAAAGTTGTAGTAACCGCAATCTAGACCCCAAGCTTTTGTTCACAGAGTGCAGTTATGGCGCACTAGATCAAAAAACTTTAGAAGTCTTTTCAATTTGTATTTTTCTTGATTTTAGGAAAATTCACCAACAATCCCTTATGTGAACAAATTTTTACAATTGATTACACTACTAGATTTTGGTCAGCGTGGCAATCAGTGCTTTTAATAATCACTATATGGCAAGATATTTAACCCCTTAATGATGATATTTTTCCCACCTTCCAAGAGCCAAAAGTTTTTACTTTTCTGTCGACATAGCCAAGTAATGTACGGAGGATGAAAAGAAAACAACCCTCAACTGTGCCATTCTTTCACACGCCGTACAAATGACATGTTAACTTTATTCTGCAAGTTAGCACAATTCAAGTAGTACCAATTTTATATAATTTTGGCAATTTTTTTTTTTGCTCGTGTCTTGTAACTTTTGATCAGTGTTTATTCTATTATTTCTGAGAGACATGGGGTGATCAAAAACAATTCTAGTGTAAGGTTTTTTTTATTAACCGCGTTCACCATGGAGATAAACAAGATATAATTTTTATTAGCTCATTTTTTTTGGAGACCCAACAACAGCAATTGTTATTTATTTTTGCTCTTCTTATTTGTGATAGATAGAAAAAGGACTTTTTAGGTGAAGTTTTAAGATTTTTTTCATAAGTCAGAGGGGGCACTGCTCTGTTTTCTTTATTGTACTGACAATGGCATTTAAGTGGTTAAACAGCTGGAAAGGGAATGATCACCAGTCCTGGCTGCAGATGGCAAGTGTCAGCTGTATGACCCAGCTGACACCTGCTGGGAAAGTAATGATCACCGGAGCGAGAGGGTGTCCGCTATATAACACAATCAGCAACCGCTGACTATGAAGCTCTTGGCTCCATACACACTTAATGACAACATGACTACAGGAACATCATGTTTCATTAAGAGGGTGGCAGGATCAAAATCATTCAACATCTAGGTCATCATTAATAAACTTATTTGAATGTCATAATTATATTAATAGGGCAATTTACATATAGGCCTCTTCTGCTCTTACCACCTATCGTTCCATCTGCTTCATCTGGCTGCAGACTGGCAACACTTGTAGAATCCATACGAAGCTGCAACTCTGCCAGTCTGGCACGCAGCTGTTCAATGTCACTTTCTTTACTAGCCAGCTGCATCTGAAGTTCATTCCTGGTATTGCTTTCATCAGTCAATTGCTGAAAAGAAAAACAAAATACATTGCAATTAAATATATAAAATGAAGGAGAACGTTTCTTCACCTATTCCACTCGGCACTTACCATCAACATATCTTCCATCTCTTTCTGAAATTTGGTAACCATCTGGTTGTATTTTTCCTTCTCCTGGTTGAGATCTAACTGCAGCTTACGGTTTTCCTTCTCTTTCTTTCTTAAGTCTTGCGTGTTCGCTTTCTTCCTGTCCAGTTTGAAATCTTTCCTATTCATAATCTCAGCCAGTTTGTTCACAGCCTAGATCAAATTTAAATTTGTTACATGCAAGTGATAAAAATGATATTGCTTTATCATATTCAAGACACATTAGCAGGATTTAAAACATTAAAAGGTGTGATCCAGGATCGGAGTTTCACCCATAGGCCAAGCCATCAATATTAGGTCAGTGGGAGGTCTAATGGTCCGTCTACACGGCAAGCATTTCCACACTGTTTTTGACCAAAAACCGTCAAACACGGACTGTAAAACCATCCCCGCAGATCTCAATAGAAAATCCGCGTTTTAGTCCACACGACTCTGAGGTCGGATTTCAAAACGGTCTTTTTGTTTAAAAAAAACGTGGAACATGTTAATTCTTCTGTCTGATGTCACTCTGAAAATGGTGGAGAATTTACTACTGAAGTCAACAGGATGGCATGAAAAATGACCAGAAAGCTTTGTGTGCATTTTTTGGCACGGATCTGTGTCCACAACCCAACAGTGCTCTGTGATGCAAAAACAGATTGAAAAACCAAATCGGAAAAATCGCACCAAAAAACAAAAACCAAACTAAAAATCCGCAGGTTTTTGTGTAAAAAATGGTCCAAATACTCGTCGGACAAGATTCAGAATCCAACAAGTATTTTGTCTTCTGCTGTGTGGATGCAGCCTTAATCCTGGCACCTCCACCGATTCAAGGGGTCGAGGTGCTCGCTGTATTATTATTTATTTTATAGCGCCATTGATTCTAGGGCACTGTACATTCAGGGGGTTACATACATAACATATGTCAAACAAGTACAATAGTGGCAATATGTGACTAACAACAGGTACACAGGGAGAGAGGACCCTACCCGCGAGGGCCTTACAATCTACAAGGAGGGAGGAAAGAGACAGAAGGTGAGGTGTAGTAGCGGTGTCTGGTATTGCAGCACTGTAAAAAGAAAAGTCCAGTAATCACTCACCTGTGTTTTAAGTGTCCTTTCAGTATTTATATTCTTCTCATATGTAATCCTCAAATTACTAATTTCTTCCTGCTTCAATTTAAAGTCTGCAAAACACAATTATACTTGATAAACAATAAAAACAGATAATTTCGACTACGTCCCCACGGCAATTATAAAATCCCGTCGGATTCGGTTATAGAATACGACCAGTATTTTACGGCCTGTTAACATTGAACTGTACTTTAATCCGCTGTTTTCAAGTAAAATACGACGGATTATAGAACATGTTCTACTTGGAACAGATTTCGGATTTGAAATCTGACCTCTGAAAATCCAAGCTGTGTAGACTACAGCTAGGATTTTCTATTGAGGTCTAAGGGGATGATTGACAGTTGGATTTTTGCGGATTCTAAATACTGAATCCCCGTTATAAAATCTGTACATTAGTGCCGTGTAGACTTGTGGTTACATATGTACCAATATCATGTGCAGTGAGCAGAGAAAAAAAACAATGAACGGACCAGTTCACCTTTATGGCACAAGAAATAACCATCCCCGTAAAAGATCTCGTGCCAAGACCACATTCCAAGCTGCATGTAGAATTCCAAAGAGACAAAAGTCCAGGAGGTCAGCACCGGGATCAAACCAACGAGGAAATATTTATTAGAGTATTGCCAAGACGTAGCCTAAGCCTTAGGCTATGACTAAGGGCGCTGTGTCGCCCGAAACATGTCAGCTATACCATCCCTCTGATCTTATGCCTGCACTACTCTAATAAATATTTCCTCGTTGGTGTGATCCCAGTGCTGACCTCCTGGACTTTTGTCACAGTGAGCAGCGACCCATTCTGTCTTAATTAGATCAAAGGTTCTTGATTCCTAAAGCCAACCATATATTTCATATTACTTCTTGATGTTTAGTCTTTGGTGAACAAAGGATCATGCAGGATAAAATCAACATGCCTAATACTTTGTATTTAATGATGGCAGATTTGCATACAATGTGAACAGACACTGCCATAATGAAAGACCCCCTTTACTTAAACTATTAGATGCAGTAAATAAAACACATCAGGGTTCCTCCATATAGTAAGCATTAAATGTAAGTCCTTACAGGCATTATATGAATGCATCCATGGCAGCTCTGCAATGAAACTGTGACAGTCCATATATTTTACACAGAAGAGATGAGACATAACCCTTATCTGTGAAACTGAGTGATATGTTATGTTCACACAGTGTTTTTTGAAGTGTAAATTTACTCTTCAAAGTACACCCGATTAGAGATGTATTTTGAAGAGTATTTTGAAAAATCCTATCCCCACTGTTTCCTATGGGGATTTTATGAGCGAAAAACGGCTCAAGAATTGACGTCACTTATTTTTACGGCAGCAATTACGTCCAAAAAAAAACCTCTTGTAATTACTCTAGTGAAATATGCTTTATGTGAATAACTTGGCGTATTTTACATTCTATTTAATGAAGGAAGATTCGAAGTTTGTCCAAGGCCGATTTTGGGCCATTTTCCAGCACATTAAACACGCTAAAATACTGCCCAAAAATGCTGTGTGAAGATACCCATATAGTTAAGAGACTGCAGTTTGCTTAAAGGGGACTTGGACTTTGATGACATATTGCTAGTATATGCCATTAAAGTCTGATAGGTGCAGGTCCCAACTCTGGCACCCACACCTATCTTTAAAACGAGCCCACAAAAGTTACAGCTCAGAATGGAGATCCGGTTGCAAATGCCCACGACTCTCCATTCTTTTCGATGGGAGTACAAAGTACTGCCAAGCATTGTAGCGCTGCAGGTTGCCGGTTAATATGAAAGATGATAATAATCACCACTAGACTATTCTGCACATAAAGACCAAAAGATACAAAGTTTAACATCTAGGTCCAACTACAATCTACTTTAAGGAAAACAAACCTTCTTCCAGTGTCTTAATCTTTTCACTCTGTTCTGCATTCTCTTTGGTTAATTCTTGAACATCTTTGGTTAATGTGTGGTTTGCATCTTCCAACTGCCAAAATATTGTAAAAAAAATTATAGAAGAAAAACTATTCAACTTTTTTTTTTTAAAGGATAACAAACAATAAGGAGATATTTTTTAAATGATAATGTTTACGAAGGAGTCAAAACCATTATGATTGAACAGGATCTGTGACCTCTCCTGGGGTGTCTGTTAGTAAGTACTTGTGTCCACAATACAATAATAATTCTGGAGCATCTTTCCTTAGATCTCTATTATGTGTGGTTCCCGTTATTCCTCTCAGAAATGTATCACTAAATAGTCCACTGTGTGGGGTGTGTGTCCCTGCACAGTCTGACATTGTCAAATCAGTGCATCAGTGTGTGCAGGACACAGCCTTTTGACAACTGGATGATGATGACACAATTCTTTAGTGATACATTTGTAGAAAGAGTAAGACAGGAACAGCACAACATTTACTAAAACAGCCATGACATGGGATGCCACAGGTCCTCTTTGTCAGACTTCTCTCTGACTTTTCTTCTCATGCTCTGCTAGTTAGTAAACTATTAGGCCGTGTTAAAAAACGGCTTTTCCCGAATTTGTGCCCGGATTTAGCGCACAAATTCCCTTTAAACGGAAATTTGACTGGGGAGGGGCCAGCAAGAGCGGTTCGACCAAAAGATAATCTTGTTTAACGCGCGCCGCGCCTAATAATGTGCAGGGCAACTTATCTCAGCGGGGGAATTTGGGCCGAGGGGGTAAGGGGGAGACATTTTCCCACGTTCTATTATGAAACAGGGATTCCCCTTTAATACCAAACGGATTGGGCTTTGAAGGGCATGAGGCAATGGAAAACCGTGGCTATATTGCCGAGTGAAACGGGTAACTCTGAATTTCAAGGGGTTGGAGAAAAACAAAGGTGAACATAAGCCAAGGTTTCCTGCCATTCATAGACAATGTTTCCCTTTTAAACAGATCGAAAAAATTTTTACTTTAAATTAAAAGGTCATTTATAGGACAATTTTTACAATTTTTAAAAACCAGCGCACTTTTGTGTTAAAATGTGCTTTTTAGTTTACGATTTTAGATAGATGGATAGATGACAAAAATAAAGCCTAACAAGGTCATGGAAAAAAAGGAACAAAAAAAAACTAGTAGAGTAACCAAGTGCAAGAAAGCATCATAGCATTCAAACCGGAGTGTAATAAGGAAAACGTGCCAATCAGGAAGGGGGTAAACGGCCAAGACAGGAACTGGTTAGAGGATTAACCAAGTTGCCTGTTAATCACAAAACCTTATAGTTGTTATGGGTTACATGGGTTACATGCACCAATTTAGTAAATAGGACCACTGAATTGAACCGATGGACCAATCTCATACATTTGCAGGAAACTAAATATTCTACCTTGCGGATGGTATGATCTTTGTCTATAACGTCTTGTCTGGTCCTCGTCGACAGCTTCTTGTTCTCTTGGGTCAATTCAAAGCACTGCTCTTCCAGAAGCGCCCTGGCTAGCTGTTCGGATTCTGCTTTTGTCACAGCCAGATCCAACTGTGCAGCTATAGTTTCTCTGTAAAATCATTGGTATTGCTTAGTCCGTGTCAGCACACATACTCCAAAACGATAAATTATTTTACTTACAATCTAATGCAATATTATGTAAGGAACACTTCCATATTCTTCATATTTAAAGCAAAAACCAGAATAAAACCCTCCTCTTTGTACTCACTACCATTCCAGTGCTGCAGCTGCGGGTGGTGTCCCATAATCCCTTTTGCCTTCCTGTTATGCAGTCGGAGTGTGACTGCTGCAGTAAATCAGTGGCTTCAGCAGTCACATGCCATTACTTTGACATCACCATTCAGGAAGTGAACAGCAAGTGGTCAGTGATGTCAAAGAAATTAGACATGACTGCAGTGGTCATATAGTGGCTGCCAAGTAGGAAGTAAGAGATGGGCGACCATATTAACAGCACAGGAAAGGTTGGGATTTTAAAGTTGAATATGTTTATTTAGTTTTTCTAATACACAGCCTAATTTGGTTTTAAGGGTGAAAAACTCTGTTAAGAGCCAACAAAAGCTCTATTCACCTATGAATTCAGAGCTGATATCAGGAACTTCATTGGAGTTCGTCATGTTTGACAATTTTCTTTATTTAGTCCCAAATGACAGAACCCCCACCGATTCCACTATAAATCAATGGGGATCATCAGACACCATCTGGTTCAGCTTTAGGATGGATCGGTTATAGCAACATGGCTTTCATTGCAAATAGATGTTAAGGCATGAGTGTTAATAGTCTAATGAACCAAATACGCAAGAACTGATGCAACCTAAAAACCAAAATGTCAGAAGCTAGATCACACAGTACGTATGGTACCCAAAAAACAGAATAAAGCCGATTTTTTAAATGGTCTATAAGGAAAACTGCCTTTGTTGCCCACTGTAACCCAACAGCACACCCTTTTTTTATTAATTAGCAATGCTGAAATAAAGGTTGCACTTGGTGGCTCTGGGAAACAAAGACTGTTTCTTAAATGTTTCCCCATAAGTACATCTTTATGTCAATGTGAAGCCAATATACTGTAAAGGTGGTTTACCACAATGATAAATATCTGAGGGGACCACCAATCACTATAGTAGGAGTCCCAAATCCTCTATTCTTTCTTACTGCAAATCTGCAATGAGGGGGAGTTGGAAAGGAGCTGCGATCAAGAATGTCTTCTGCTGTCAGCAACTCTTAGGCTATGTTCACACGGCTTAATTGCTGGACGTAATTACGCCCCGCAATTACGCCGTGTGGACTGGGGCGGGGCGGGAGCGGGGGGGGCCGGCACTTCGCCGGCTCATAGACAATCACTGCTAGCTTCGCCGGGCGGGGAGAGGAGACGTAATCCATAGTTCTCGATGAGAACTGTGAATTACCGGAATGAATGGGCCGTTTTCGGCCCGTAATTGGCGCACTTCGGCGCGTAATTACGGACCGAAATACGGCCCATTTTAAACCGTGTGAACATGCCTATAGGGTTGATAAAAACAGCAAAACATCATCGTCGACCACTCCTACTTAGAAAAGGAACAGATGAATGGCATATGTTCAACCACAGTGCCACTCAAACTCTTCAGTGTGGTCGTGCCGTGAAGTGGAATGGGCAAACTCAGATCCCCCAAATTTAGGCTGTTCCACTTAAATTCGGATAGGTGCAAATAAGGGAATGAGCATATTGTGTCTCTTATGACTTATTTTCACCTAGCATAAACGGCATCTAAAACATTTACATCTTTGAACGTTTTGTAACACTGTGACATACGTATTTACTGCTTTGTCTCCTTTAATAAAATGTGTTATATATAAAAAACAAAACAAAAAACATTTACATCAAATGGCACAAACGGGTTTTGCACTTTCAAACATGAGAAATAAGACAGAACAAGCATTTTCAAGCAATATTGTGTCAGTGAAGTCTTTGAAACCTACTTGTCATTTTGAAGTTCATGTAATTTCTTATCCAGTTCTTGGCTGAGCTTTGTCTTCTCTTCAACTTCTTCCTTAAGTTCTTTAACCTGAGTTTTGTACAATGTCTGCAGGACAATGGTGAAGAGTTTAGGCTAACCATAGTGTAACACTTAGCTGATCAAAATCCAAAACGGGTCAGAGGGAGAAATGCATGAAATATTTCACACAATTCTAAAATCGCTCTCTCCCTGAAGTTAGGCACTTTTGTAATGTACTGTCATTACATTTTCTATTGGCATTTTACAGTTTTACATCCATAGTATGGACACACAGGAATCAGCTCTGTGTTCACTCGGGAGATCAGGTGATTAAAGGGGTGTCGTTTTCATGAGAGAAACCCCTGCCTCTAAAAGGCAGAAAAAAAGTACAGGAAAAGATCCTGGGGCTTGTAGTTTTACATGGCAAAGGGAAACTGCTTTCCAACAGGAAGTGCTGCTGTTCAGATGAAGAAAAAGGAGTCTACAATAGCACAAAAAACATCAAATGGAGATAAATGAAGACTCTGGCTAGCCTCCCTCCTCCCATCTTTAAAAAAAAAGTTTTTTGTTTTTTTTAAGGTTCACCAGACAAACCGTTTAACTCAGCAGGTTTTTAATAAGAATACATTAGGAATATACAAATGAAATGTTGTATGTGAAAATTATGCTTTATACACCTTATATGAAATCCAGAACACCAAGGCAACAAAACAGAACAGCTGGCCAGGCACAGAGGAAAGTAAAAAAAAAAAAAAAAAAAAAAAAAAGTGTGTTTTTTTTGTTTTTACCCCCGCTTCCCTCAATCTATCTTTTTGCAGAGTTTTTTGTTAAATGTGCCCCCTCTCCTCTGCAAAAACATTCAGTGGCCAGATGTTTACCGTATGTTAACAGGGGGTTAGGAAACACACTACAAAAAGTGCAGTTGTACTAAAAATACTAAACACCACGAACGGCTGATTTTTTAGGTCACTTACCTAGAAATACTGCTCAGCTTCAAGTTGATCCTGAATTTCCCTCATTTGACCCTCATTGCCTCTGTACTGCCTGATGTGGGAGAAAAAAAAAAACAGTTCATGTGAACAGCAGCTTTTTCAGGGCTTCATGGCTATAAATATTGTCCAAATTTAAATGCAAATTTTATTCTTGAGCTTTCGCGACTAAAAGCAAATTAATTCCTTTTCAGTTTGTAAGTAAAAAAAAAAACCTTAATAAGTCACTAGAACTTAGCAACATCTGCAATGAATAAAGAAGTGGTGAATTACACTAAATATATTCCATTTAAATGGTCCTGAAGACAACCATATGTATATAGCGATCTGCTAATAAAATGGTTTACACAACGCAAAAACCAAAAAGTTCACCCATGCCTCTTAAAAGAAACGTTTTAAACAACAAAATGGGACGGTCATCAACACCCATGTAATTATATGGAATCTGAGATGCTCATTGTAAAATCCTTCAGTGAATTGTATTGCACTCGCTGAACAGCTTGGGGACCATTCGAAAGCATGCAGCGTATGATAAATCACAGTTTAATACATGGTCAGACATGTTGTGACGTGCCTAAGTTCGCTTCTGTCCATACCAAGCTTGAACCTTCCATCCGAGATATACTTCAGGAGAATTTTCAATGCATGCTTCTTTCAGACGGCTGCGATACATGCCAATGTATAGCATGCAGACCCACATGTCACCAATAAGCACCTCCCCCCGGAAACAAAAAAAAAAAAAAAAAAAAAAAAAAAAAAAAAAAAAAGAGAGAGGCCTCATTGCAGATTCTGTCATACTGGGCACAAAAAAAAGCATTGTATGCAGAGCTATTTTCCCATCAAAATGATAAACCTTTGTGCCCCTGGAGTAATACACATGACAAATCCAGCAGAAGGCTACTGCTTTTATTATAAAGTCAAAATGTAGGTGTGAGCAATGCCTTATTTTATTGGTCCTTAATACACTCCTGGTACAAAGGTATAAATATTACAGGAATGCAGGTAATCCAATAGTTCGGTTGTAACTCGAACTATAAGGTCAAATATGTGAGCAAAATATAGCTTAAACGTTGCCTGGTCCAAAGAGAACTAGCAGAACTTTAAATGAGTGAAGAAACTATTTCCCTTAGTACAGGGAGTAAACTTAAGGTGAGAGGGGGGAAGTGAAACACAATAAGCAAAGGAAATACTAATTTTTTTTTTTAGACATTTTTTCTACATTTCAGCCTTGAAAATGTATGAAAGGTGGCGTTTCACTTAAGGTGTGCTTTCATATGAGGGGGATATACAGCAGACTTTGTGGTGTAACAGCAAAGTCAACGAGATTTTAAGCAACCTCATCCCCAAGCTGCAGAAAAAGATTAAAAAATAAACTAGTAAATGGATCATTGTGTGGATTCTCAATCCACAGTATTACAGAGTTACATAGTACGGTTGAAAAAAGACACGTGTCCATCAAGTTCAACCAAGGGTGGGGGAAATGGGTGAAGGGAGAGAGACAAGGACATTATGTCAGCCTCCCCACTGGTTAATTACCTTGAGACCCACAAGGCATGAACCAATCTGCTCCAGTGGAGACCCCATCTCTGACCACAGAGCCTCCACCAGCCAGGATCCAGAATTTTACATAGCTACGTACGCATTAATATTCTTTAGTTCCAGGTAGGTATCTAAGCCTTTCTTGAAACTCTCTACAGTTCCTGCTGTGACCAGCTCCTCAGGCAGCTATTCCACAGATTTACAGTTCTTACAGTGAAGAACGCTCTTCTCCTCTAGAGATTGAATCCTTTTTTCTCTAGTCGAAGAGAATGTCCCCTTGTCTTTTGAGGGGCTTCATTTGAAATATTTTTTCCCCATACTTTTTGTAGGGACCATTTATATATTTATATAAATTAATCATGTCCCCCCCCGAAGCCGTCTTTTCTCAAGACTAAATAAGTTCAATTCTACTAACCTCTCCTCATAACTAAGATGCTCCATTCCCCTTATAAGGTTGGTTGCTCGTCTTTGTACTCTCTCTAGCTCCATGACATCTCTTCTATAAACTGGGGACCAGAACTGAACAGCATATTCTAAGTGAGGACGCACCAATGCTTTGTACAGCGGTAGAATTACTTCCTTGTCCCGCGAGTGCATGCCTCTTTTAATACACGCCAATATCTTACTTGCTCTAGAGGCAGCTGATTGACATTGCATGCTATTCTGTAGTCTATGATCTACAAGAACGCCCAGATCTTTCTCAACAAGCGATTCTCCAAGTTTTTCTCCCCCTTTTCAATCCCATTTGAAAAAAAAAGTACAAAATGCAGTTTTAATTTGGTGAAAAACTCTGGACTTTAAATGCATTTTTTTCCCCCCAAGACTATTTTTTTCTTCATTAAAATCTACAGCAGCAACTCCACAAGTACAAACGATTTGTTGAAGATTTGCCACTATGAATTTATATGGGGAAATGCTGTCATCTCAACCAGAGGACTAAGGGTATGTTCACACAGTGTAATTTCGCCTCGCATTTCGCGTCGTATTTGCGCTCTAATACGGGCGAGATTCGCGCTGCAATTACGGTAATCCATAGCTCTCATCGAGAACTATGGATTACGCCTCCTCTCCCTGCTCGTACAATACGATCGTATTGTACACGCGGGGAAATAAGTGACATGTCAATTATTCGCAGCAAATACGCGCCGCGAGTAATGAATGTCTATGGGGCCGGCGGGCTGCCAGCCCCACCATGCCACGGGAGTATGCGCATATTAGCACGAGCTCCCGAAACATCTGATGTACTGCGGCGCGTACTGTACACGCCGTAGTACATCGTGTGAGCATGGACCCTAAAGAGAGTGGTTGCATTTGAAGCTCTTACACTACAGGCCCCCCCACTGCATTAGAACCCCTTCTCAACTCCCTACTATTTCCATTTTAAAGGGGTTGTCTCACCACACATTTTAAAAATATACATCGATAGGATATGCTGTTAATGTGTGATAAACCCATCTCAAAAATGAGCCCCAAAACCTCTCTATTTTGAACAGAGAGGTCGTCTGAACTCTCCCATTGAAATTAACAGGAGTTCTGAGTACAGCCGAGAATGCCAGATACCATAGCCAAATTCTTGAAAGAGCAGGTTCACTTTAAAACAGCATTCCCTTGAAGACTATTGTGTAACCACAATGATTTTTTAGGTAAATGATAGCTGGGTGTGTGCTCCAGCAGGAAAGACAACATAATTGATAAACCTTCAAAGAGCACAACAGCTGGGTCAAATTAAATGCTATTACTACTTGAAGTTCCGCATATTAAAAGCATTACTAAAGTGAAATTTGATGTGTGCTGGCCAATCAAACGGATAAGATTAAGGAGAATGAGCACTGAAAAACAAGAATTAGGAGCATGGGCATACCTTTAAGATTTTGCCAAGAACATCCATGTCTGCTGAGGTACGAACCAAATCTACATACTACAGAGCATGCCAAGTATGCAAGTTATTAACTGCACGGCTCTATGCTAGACTTTATGTCCCCAGCTATCAAAACATAGCACAGGCTAATTGGCAGGAGAAAAATACCAAAACCACAGCATAGGTGGACAAGCCTTTCCTGCTGCCATAAATCCTGGAATATCTATGTTAGACCCGGGGATGACGGATACATTATTTCCTGCTCTATAAGTGCACACAAATTCTTTAAAACCAGCATAAAGTAAAAGAGTGCTGCGGTCCCCTATTTGTGTGCTGGGGGCTCCCACGATTATTAACTGGTGGAATTTCTCAACGCTATTCATTACCTTACAAGATGGGAACAGCCATTGAGCGGGTGTAGTAATAACTTGTGTGGCCATCCCAACTGAAGTTTCCATGTGACAGCAAGAAAAGCAAGTGGTCCTATGCTCCGCTTTGGGCCAAACCAAATTCTGCAGCCAATTGCAGGAAAAGCATGCAACCAACCACCAGCCTTTCTTCCAGACTGGACAAAAACTGAACTATTTAATAGTTGTATGAACTTTCTTCTTCCGGTCTGGAAAAAAGGTAGGTGACTGGATGCAGGATTTTCTCATGCAGGCTGGTAAGGTTAAGGGGAACATGTCACATAAATTATGCCCCCCTTGCTGAGGGCAGCACAAGCTAGTGTCAGACCTGCTGTTTCCAGCACTGTGTCCCTTATTCTGTAAGATGCTGTAGTTTTAGAACATTTACCCCTCAAATCTTATTCATGAGCAGGTGTTCGCTCCACCCACCAAAGGCTAGCCCCGCCCACTGATAGTGATTCACATGTTTCTGCCTATTCAAAGTAATAGGTTTGTCAGTTGAGATGGGCAGGTTTTGAAAAAACTGACACTGAATGACTCTTCGAATGACTTTTCTGGCTGAAAACTGCAGATTTGAGCATTAAATACACGAAAACTACAGCATGTTACAGAATAAGGGACACAGCGCTGGAAACAGCATGTCTGTCACTAGCTTGTGCTGTCCTCAGCAAGGGAGGCATAACCTATGTGACAGGTTCTCTTTAAGGAGGGCCCAAAGCATAACACTAACCTTTGGAGACCATACAATGCCTGAAACCCATTAGCCCTTTCAGGACCAGCCTATTTCGGGCATAAAGAACTAAAGCAATTTTATTTTATTTTTTTAAATAAAAAAAGTTATACCGTTGCCATCAGGTTTCCCTTTAGGACATTACAATGAGCAGTGATGTTTTTGCTGGATGCATATTGTATGTTCAACCATGCATCAACTTGAGCTGTGCATTGGTACATAAAAGATGACGCGCAACACCATTGTGCCAGTTGAATTCAACTGTACTCCCATTAAAACTAATGGAGACTGCCACATCTTCATCCAGAATGGAGAATTTAAGGAGCCTGTTCTGTAGATGGGTGTGTCTCCCAGAGGTGGGACCTGTACCTATGTGACATTAATGGCATATGCCATCAATGTACCATCAATGTCTGTGATGGCAAAGCCCCTTTAAGAAGTAATTTTAACCCCTTCCCATCGCATCCTCTTTTTGTCAAGTCAGATTTTTCCATCTACAGAGTCGGCGTTTTTTGTTTTTTACGGAAGAATATGTCTTTTTTAACAGTACCAATGACCATGCCATATAATGTACTGGAAAACCGAAAAAAAAATTCTAAGTGGGGTGGAATGTAGAAAAAAAAAATGCTTTATTTTTGCAGGAGTTTGGTTTTTATGCTGTTTGGTCTAAATGATGTGTTATCTGTATCCTTCAGATTGGTAGGTACCAGTGATGCCAAATATGTAGGGTTTTTATTAGGTTTTACTGCTTTTTTTTAATCCTATTTTTTAGATTTGCGCTGCCATTTTCTATGACCAAAAACTTTGTTTTTCAGCTGAAGTGGACTTCTTATTGGTAATATTTTGGGATACATGTAAGTTTTTATTAACATTTTCTGGGTACGTGAAATGATCAAATAAAAAACCTTGCAACCTTACGTTGGGATTTTCTTTCTTAGACAGGGTTTACCATACCGAATAAATGATGCCACATTTTAAAAGACTGAACATCTACAGAGGCAGCGATAATTATGTGTAACTTATTTTTTTTATTTGTAAAATGGCATTGAGCGTTAAGTATTTTTTTTCCCAGTTAGGAAAGGTTTATTGAACTACAGGCAGTCCTCGACTTACACCATTCTGACTTACATCTGTCCCCTAGTTACAAACGGAGCCTTATGGTGTATAGTGGCACTTGTAGTTCCATGTTCCGCAGCAGAGAATAGCTGCGGAGTGACAAGTTCCAGCATGCCACAGCAGCACTTGAGGTGAAAATGAGGTGAAATCTTCTTAACAGGGGCACAGACAGCAAAACAAATGTAAAAACCCTTCCTGTACTATCCAAAACTAAAAAAAAAAAACTTTTGTGCTGGCGTTACATTTAATAAATCTACCTGTTCCGCCTTACATACAAATTCAACTTAAGAACAAAGCTACAGTCCCTATCTTGTTCGTAACCCGGGGACTGCCTGTATACTGTTAGAGTAAATATAGCCCTGCTGTCTAGGCCTGAACTGACTCCATTTGGTCTTTATTTCTTTGTTCTGCTCCGTCCTTTCTTCTGAGTACCCTAGAGATGTTTTCATACTGAAACTTAGCCAAGAATTGCTTTGGAGGTGCCAGGGTGCAAACGACACACTAGTGGGGAAAGATCTTGTTCTCATGCAATGTTTTGAGAAAAGTGCAAGTGTCCAATTATGATGTCCAATTATAATTGAAGGCTGAACTGGAATAACCCTGATACCATTTGGGCACCTACAAAGTAATAAGATGTTTCTCTTTAGTTTGATACATATAAAGGATTTATGTATTTTGTTTGAAGTTTAATTAATCTTGGACACTGCCCAATAAGTAGTATGAATATTAATGTGTACCAATGATTGTTCACGCCCATATTGTATTTCCATTGGTTAGGGTGGGCTTCTCATTTAACCCTTTGATATCATGTCACAATTTTTCTATAAAATAAAGGTTGAGGGCTTTTGCTCCCAGAGTGATTTTGAATCTCAACCTGTGACTCATCATTGCTCTCCCGCGGTATCCAGCTGGCGACACCCAAAGATGTGACCCTTCTTGGAGTAGTAAGTATAATAACTTATTACTCTGACAATACCATTGTACAAAATAAACAGCATACATTGCTGGATTATAGTCAAGCACAGCAGGATATGGCATCGAACAAAATATTACTCGTATGCAAGATTCAAAACACATATGGCATGGTTGGAAGAGATCAGTGACATAACAAATGTACGATAACCATCTGGTAAATCTAAAATAATTGCAGCACATAGCAATGAGACTAAGATGCAGATAAACGAAGGGTACTGTAAGCACCCACTAAAATGAGTTCCAACATCGGAAGTGTAAAGGCAATAAAGGAGAAAGAAAAAGTTAGAAAAGGGGGAACTAAGTATTTTTTACAACAAATGTCTGTAAGGGGTTAATAGGAGGTTTGAAGATAGGTCTCACATTGTCCTTGATACAAGACTGCCCATTAACCTGCTTTGCATTTAATGCCTCAGGTAATTGGAACTGCACAGATTAAGAAATCCTACTTTCTATAAAATATTCACACACACAACAAAATATACATACTTGGTTAACTGAACCAGCTCAAACTCCAACAACCTCTTCGCTTCCAACAACGTATTTATTTCTTGCTTCAACTGTTTCTCAGACCCTTTCAAGTTATCCGCCTCAAACGCGTGCACTTTCAGCTCGTTCTGCGCCGTTATTCTTTTCTTCGTCTCTTGCTCCAGCTGCATTGTCAGCTGTTTCACCTACAAACACGAAAATGATTGGTTTTTGAGACAATCTGAGTAGCATTAAAGAGAACCTTTCACAGATTATGCCCCCCTTGGTGAGGGCAGAACAAGCTAGTGTCAGACCTGCTGTTCCCAGCGCTGTGTCCCTTATTCTGTAAGATGCTGGAGTTTGAGTATTTAATGCTCAAATCTGCAGTTTTCAGCCAGAAAAGAGTCATGAAAAGAGTCAGTTTTTTTCAAACCCCGCCCACCTGAGGCTAGCCCCACCCACCTCAACTGATAAACCAATTACTTTGAATAGGTAGAAACATGTGAATAACTCAGGTGGACTGGGCTAAAACCTGCTCATGAACAAGATTTGAGCATTAAATGCTCTAAAACAACAGTATCTTACAGAATAAGGGACACAGCGCTGGAAACAGCAGGTCTGTCACTAGCTTGTGCTGCCCTCAGCAAGGGGGCATAATCTATGTGACAGGTTCCCTTTAAGCAATTTCGAGGTAACATTGGATGGAAACACTACAGGAATCAGACATTTAAATGTTACAAGTTTTCTTCCAAAACCAAAAGGTAACTGTGGATTAAACCTAAAATATTTTATTACTATTTCTTTGCATACAAGCTACTTATTGTGTAATTTTTGATTGTTCTTTAACCCTTTTGCTGCCAAGGACATATGTAATACATCATGACTAAAGCACAACAATGTCAAAAAGCCCAGAATTCTGGCTTTCGAATGATACTGGGCTTCATATTCTGTGTGTATTATTCAAGTTGCAGCACTGGTGTACAAGTGAGAGCATTCAGTTTAATGGGCACTTTTGGGCATAGGAAAGTATCCATCTTGGGTACTAAGGGGGACATGTGTGAAAACGGTCTAGGACTTTCTTTGTTGCCCATAGCAACCAGAGCTTTTTTAGAGCACTATATAGGCAACAAAGAAAGTCTTACACCTAGACCGTTTTCATACAAGAGGCATCTATGCCTGTATGACCTGGGTTTTCAATACAAGCAAGATATAGGGACAACCCTAGAGTGAACTAGGTAAAAGTTTTGCAGAGTCACCCTTTTTGGGGCGGGTACCCCGCTAAATGAAGACATAGAGAGAAATAGGGTCAGATGTATCCATCCATCTGGAGTAACTGTACTAATTAGATATGAGAAGGAGACTCTGTAAGAGCCCTATACCATTAAAGGAGCTACGCCCCAGGACCAAGCCAAGAAGACACGTCATGAAAACAAGGAGAAGAGGTGGTGAGTAATTTATTTTGCCAATATAGCATAAAGATAGGCATGAGCTGTATTGACTAGTATTTATACTACCTTGTATGATTATTGAGACTATGAGTGTCATTGTAGGCCCTGATTGATACCTACGATCTCATGGACAAACACTGAATATTCAAATATATTTGAATTTAACCCATCGCTCAAAATCTATCACTGTCTGTTAAAAGGTTAAAAAAGGCATCATTAATATATCTACTATAAAAAAACAAAACAATTCAAAACAGTTTCCAAAGCAATTGAAATACACAGAAAAACACATCAGTGCTGAAATTTAAAGTACATGATATGTAGAGGGTATATATGGTCTAATGTTTGAGAAAAATTCTACTCAGGGGGAGTAGATACATACTCACATTTACAAAGTGTCTTCTCTATTCAATATAGACACCAAGGTTCAAAATAAGTGGCAGTTTTCTTGTTTATGATTAAGCAAACACATAGGGGACCCAAGACGGCTCTTTCTTCTGCTCCCTATTTTTATCCTGCCTATACAGCAGGGATGTTGCCCCGAAAAGGGCGCCCCCACCCTAGATGGCTCACCTTGTTAACCCCTACACTTACTGTCCCGACACGTTTCCCCATATGCATTCACGGTTCCTCAGGGGATGTTTGCAGATCCAAAAGGTTAAAGAAAGATTGTGTGGCAAATCACCACCAAGATGGGCCACCTGTGTCCAGGAACACTACCTTGAATGATATTCAGACAATGAGTGCCATTGTAGGCCCTGATTGTGAAATACCTATGATCTCACTCTGCATATTTTTAAGTTAAAAGGTGATACACAAAGTTTTAAGTCTTTTTGAAGTTTTCTGAAAATTGTATGTACACAGGAACATTTTTAAATTCTTTATTAAAAGTTAAGTTTTAGCTTGCTAAAAGATAATTTTTTCAGTGACTATATATTTATTTTGATCTTGGATTGAAGTATTGGTCTTTATTCGGCAAAAGTGAGAGCAGCAGGAAAAGTTTTTTGGCTGGGTTGTTTTTGATCCATATTTTGCAGCAGTATTTGTAAGCCAAATCCAAGAATGGAACCTTCTGAGAGAAGGTATAATTGAAAGGCTTGCAGCTTTTCTGTGTTTTGAACTCATTCTTGGTTTTAGCTCATGCTGTGTCAACCCATTCTAAGGATGAGGGTACATGATATGGCCACAACCACACCACATGAGGATGCATGGAGGTGTGGCTCTCGGCTGCATCACAGTCACCGTAAAAACACGCGCCCATATGTCTATCCTTACTTCCCAATTCCACAAGGAAGGAATGATGAAGAGAAGCAGCAAGTAACATCCTGAAGAAAGCTGATGGCCTCTTACTGTTGCTTTCCTATCAGAGCCTACAGGACAATTCAGGAACTATTCTTCATATCATCCCTATTAGCATTTATGGGGGAGATGTGCTCTTTAAGGGGTTTTGCCACGATGTAATGTTGACGTGGGATCCTCCAGAATGGGTATTTAATCACTTTTCTAATTTGTTTACATTTGCTTCTCAGCAGATAAGGCACATCGTGGCAAAACCCCTTTAAATTGCCACATTTGGGGGAAATCTTTTTCTTTATGCTAATAGGTAACAATATAAGTACACATCTAATAAACCAGCCTCTGCAACTACTCAAAAAATTATGTCATTCAAATGTTTACATGCAACTTCGTTGTAGAGATTTTTTGTCTCTTCTGCTCTTGTGAACATATGAAGATATCTGCATATAGACATATGTGACATATATGCACATCCTAACTTATCTTTAAGGAGGGGATGTACCTCTCAGGCTCTGCTGAACTAACATTCCCCCTACCACTCTCACATAAGGGCATGTCCCCATGGCACGGGTTTTCGGCCGGTATTTCAGACGGTTTGTGGTTTTGCAGACCATCTGGAAAAACCGGCTGAAAATGAGCACAATGGTGCTCTATGGAAAACCCGTGCAGCAGTCCCCACTGCACGGGTTTTCCGCCCGGCGAAACATTGTACTTGCACATTCTTCCGGACGGTTTTCGGAAGGAATATGTGCAAGTGAATGTGAAGGGGGAGGGCTTTTCTCCGCTCATCGCAGAGAAAAGCCGCCCCTCCCACGGCCGTGTGCACGGAGCACAAACCGGACAACTACCGGTCGGATAAACCAACTGGTATTTGTCCCTTACCGTGGGGATTGGACCCCAAGTGTAAAATTTTGGCTAGGATTTAGACAATGTGTCAGATTTCACCTTTCAGCATAGATATGGGTATGGAGGCATAATGTGATTAAATATCATAATTCCGGGATTGTGTTTTGAAAGTGTAAACAGCATAACACCCAAAAAGCTAAACTGACCCCTTATCAATAAGTCAGGTTAAAACATTTTGTGCAACTAAGCTACTGGTCTATCTACTTAATGAGGGTAATTTCCCTGTGGTTGATTTTTGTTTTAAAAACAGCAATAAAAAAGGAAGTGTGGTCATATGTAATGTTTTAAATTGGCTTCTCACACTGGTAGCCAACGGGCATGGTCACTTTTTCTAATAAATTCTATGGAGAATCTTGGATCTTTACCTGCACAATTGTCATATAAAATATATATATATATATATATATATATATATATATATATATATATAATATTATATATATAATATATTATATATATATATATATTATATATATATATATATATATATATTTTGTTAATACAGTGATGTTATTGAGAAGCCAACTAAATAGTGAATACAAACTAACCCAGCAGCCCCCACATAAGATCACCGTGTGTATGGGTGAAGAAATCATCATGTTCCCTGTGCAGAAGTGCACTTTATGAAATGCTGAGCACACTTCTCGACTGAACTGTGAGGACTTCATAACACTGGAGGATTGGGACAAAGGAAGGTTATGTTATTTTACACAACTCCCTTGACTAGAAATCTAAAACTACATTGTAGTCCTATTTACAGTTACCACACACAGATTAAAGGCATATACCCCATAATTTCAAGACTTGCTGTATCCCACCAGGATACACTCATACCTCCTCTTCCAGCCGTTCCTTTTGGTGAATAAGATGTTCTAATTTCTGATGTGACTGCCTTAGGTCAAAGTCCAGCATTGAACACTGCTTCTCTATCTCCATCCTCCGGCTTTCCGCTGTCTCCTTCGCTGCCCTTTCTGCTTTCACTTTCTTTTCCATTTCTAAGACGAAATACAATAAAGTAAATTGCAAGTAACATCTAGTGATTAAAACCGTTATAACTTATTACATGATATGTATGGGCACGGTTTCTAGTAAATCACAGCCCAAGTTGGGTTGCTTTGAATTAAAAGGATCGTTTGAAAGTTTGTTTTTCCACCTAAAAATGGCTCCACATTTATCTATGGGCTTTGTCTGGTTTAGTAGTTCCGATACAATCAAGTAAATGAGGATTCACTGCAAAACGAGAAACCACACGAACAAGAGCAGGGCTGCATCTTGGGGGGCAAAAGCACATGTTTCCTTCAACCCATGAAAACAAAAGCAAAGAAAAAAAACAAAAAACCACATAAAAAAAACCCCACTCATCATATTGGCTTCCTGCAGAACTCCATTATGAGGCCTGTTAACGAAAGACCTCGACATGTAAAAGGGTCGCCATGCCTAACCATAGTTCAGTAACAGGATGGTTTTATAATGGTTGATTATCGTATTTCCTAGGATACTAATACTTAATGATAATCAGGCCGGGTCCAATACTTTCCCTAAACGTAGGCACAGCTGATCCAAAGATTAATATGTGGAATGCAGAGGTCAAGTAACACACTGAGGCTATGTTCACACTGCTTAATTGCGGAACGTATTTCGCCCCGCAATTGCGCCGTGTGCTCGGGAGCGGTGGCGAGAGAGGGGGGGGGGGGGCGATAGCCCGCCGGCCCCATAGACTTTCATTATTCCCGGCACATATACGACGTGAATAATTGACATGTCACTTCTCTCCCCGCTCGCCGTATTGTGCAAGCAGGGAGAGGAGACGGAATCCATAGTTCTCTATGAGAACTGTGGATTACTGTAATGACTGGGACGTATTTCAGCCCGTAATTCGTCCCAAAATACTTCTTCTACTTCTGAACAGGGACACCACTGCTGCAGCAACATGTGCCACTTCCTTTACATCACCGTTAGGCAGTGAACAGTTTCAAGCAGTGATGTAAGCATAGGCATGTGACCAGTGCAGCCAATGCGCGGGTGAAGCGCTGCCGTCCCCGTCAGACGTAGAAGAAAGAAAACAGAACACCGGAGAGACCCAGCGCTGGAACAGGGAGATGGCAGATATAGGGTTTTTTTTATTTTTTTTTTTTTTTTAGCAGGCCACCAGGAGCTTCCTGTAAATTTCCTAGAGGAAGCGGACAAACCCCTATTAGCATAGCTGTCACCATATTATAAAAGCATTGACTGTAATCCGGTATAAGTCAAAGAAAGCAAGACTCACCACACATAGCCACTGACTTTTCTTCCTCAAATGACTGGTGTCTGTCACTCAGTCTCGCCTTTGTCACCTTATGCTCATTGATCTCCTGGTCCAACCGCTGTTGCAAAGATTTCAGTTGATAGTTCAGCTCAATTTCCAAATTATTTTTTTCCTGTTACAAGTAGAACACATTGATTTTATATTCTACAAAATCACAAATCAAAAATGATCAAAAGCCCTACCACAAAATAATAAAGTAGGCCAGTATCATGGAATAAAATACTGCTTAAAGACAGCACAATGGAAACGCGTTTAAACATCAATGAGTGTGTAATAATGTACTCTGTGTAATGTTATCAGCAAAGATTAACATGTGTACTCCATACAATTTATCTAAAAAAAACACCTCTAAAATCCAAAGTGAAGGGAAAAATACATTGCAGAAGAATTACTATGGCAAATACAGGTGCACATGTTTTACACCCTATTTGTTACGTATTTTTTCTAAGATATGTCTGTGCCGTGTCTTTGGCTTTACAGTAAGGGTATGTTTACATGGCATATCAATTAATTGAGTGCTATGCGCATGTGAACATACAACGGTGTAGCTTCATTGAGAAAGGATGTGGCTTTGTGTGCCCCACCATGTGCCAAAAATCCAAAGTTTTGCCGCAATTAGTGTCATGAATTAAGCTAACTAATATCAAGTGTAAACTTCAACTAGACAGTCTAAACATGAACACTGTAATAATTCTGGCACATATTTAGAACGTCTAGTCCAACATTAAATCTGCCCTAAAATGAGAATATTTGAACAATTTGTATTTTTTCTATTTGTCAGAAATGTTCTTTAGGTCAAATTTTCATCTGCGTCCGAGACTGTAGGAACCTCCAAAGCAGAGTCTGTTAAAAAGAGAGTCAAAAGGTTTCACTGGGCACCACTGGTGTCCATTGTGAAACAGATCTGGCACAACCTCTGCCACAGAGCCTCTAAACAGAACCTCTGATGTAAATGTAACTGGGCCTTAAAAAGATAAAAGTGAAGTATGCACATGGAGAAAACACCCATGGGCTCTAAACAGGGCTCTCTCAGGCAGTCACATACACACTCAGCAGCTGTCCACACGCTTGTCCACTGTGCAAATCAAAGGCTTCTCAATGTGGCATCGCAGCGAGGAAAAATGGTATTCCGGGCCTAAAATTTAGCCAACAGGTGAGACGTCTATAGTAGGAAAACCCCTAGTAACAAAAAGTAGAAGAAATGCTTTTCAGAGATTCTTAAGGTGTGACAGTCTTGCAGAGATGTAAAGCCTGTCATCATGCTGCTGGACAAGTCTAGTCATTTAGAACTTGATTTTGGCACCTAAGGGATCCTTAAGACAAAAACTGTACACACAGAAGACAAAGATTTGTGAGGTTTTTTTGTGACTGCTATGTGACAACTTGTATGGAGGTCACTGACTTTTAAAAAGATAAAAAACCCGTACTGCACAATATATTATTTTTGTATAGTACATAGTTTTACCCACCTTTCCAATAGTATGAACAAAAATAACACAAAACTTTATATTTCAAATTAATTTCTTTTGATCGAAAATGGGTTGCATAAAGGAGGTTTGGACTTTAACATTTTCTGTAAAGTGAATTCTCAAAATCGCTGGCCTCCGTGATTTACTGCAGTGGTTATATGGATGTAAGTTACGTCAACACTGTAGGAAAATGAACCACTGAAACGTCAGCGCTCAAATCTTGTGCTAGTCGCTTAAATAGAAAGATCTTCAATTACTCACTTTTTCTGAAGTGTTCAGGACATCCAACGTCTCTTTTCTATCCATTTCTGCCCTTTCAAGATTGTGTTTGAGATGCCTCAATTCTTCTTGTAATGATGCAATTCTCTCTGTTTCAAGATAATAAAGGATGAACGTTTGCAAACAACCTCACAACTGAACTGTATTAATGACAAATTTATAAAGTTTAAAAATAATTTATTCCCACAACCTATTAAAATCACTGCAATATAGAAGAAAAAAAAATCTCTACCATATATATGGAGTCTATTATCCATTTTTTTTAAATTAAATTAAAGCTGCTTTAGACATTACATAACCGTTTCTACCCAATGGGTATCCTAACAATATACTCATCCAGAAAAGGAAGACACCAAGTATACAACAATGCTCTGGTTGATGCCAGTACCATAAGCTACCCACCAGACTGCAATTAATAATATCCTTGAGTAGATTTTATAAATTTCGTTTTTGTTAAATACCATGAATTTTGTAATGGCGGCGATATCTGAGACTAAAATATCTACCTGCTTTGTTTGTGTGGTGTCCAAATTATAAATTTTTATGTACATACAATCGGTCTTTCCTTTTGACGATTTATCCACCTACATCACAGTTGTGAAATAAAAGGAAGGAAAAGAATACAAACCTTGTCCTCTTGACATACTCCCTATTGCAGCATTATATCCTGATTTATCATATGCAACCATTTTATTTGGACATATTCCAGATGTAATATTCTAGTAACATCAACTCCATGTTTTTCCTACCCATTTAAAGACTATTTTGTGATTGACTTAAAAGACATCTCTCTAAGGGTATATTCACACAAAGGATTTGGATGCGGATTCTGATATGGATTGAGTGCTGAATTAGCTTCAGAATCCGTGTTCAAATCTTACTGCAATCTACTTCAATTTGTTTCCAATGGAAAATCAGCGCACGACTCTGATCTTCCTCGGTGCTGAGAAAAGTAGTGTCATATTAATTCTCGAGGCAGATTTAGTGCTGAATCTTCACATAGTATGTAAAGGCCGATATTGGTCTCTAAATTCATGTCAACAATTGAAAATGCACATCTAAAATCTGCGCTGAACCAGTGCTATTCTACACCGATTCAGTGGTAAAATGTGTGTGAACATACCCAAATAAAGTTACTGCCACCATCACTTGTTCAAGCCTACTGAATGCCAATTAAGAATATACATTAACCAAAAAATCTGTTCACCTTGAAGATCACCAATTAGCTCCGATCCCTGATTCCGGTCTCTCCTCTCTGAATCTAAGGCCGCCTGCAGTTGAAAAAAATCCTTTTCCACTTGTAATTTGGCACTTTCCAACAGCCGACACCTATCCTGTAACTCCCGATTAAGTGCTTCCAATTGTGAAATAGTCTTGCTCATCTCATTTTGACTTTTCCTCAATCTCACAGCGGTGTCCGACTCAGTTCTTAAAAAATCATTGGCTTCTTCCAACTAGAAAAAAAAAAGCAAATTTTTTTGCATTTGTATAAGCCATGCTCAGAAATTTAATACAGAAAATACAAAATAAATTTTCGAAATAAATGTCTAGTTAATCACCAACTGGAAAAGTTTTCAAAAGATCAAAAACTCCCATTAAGGGAATGAAAATCTATAGAGAAAACATACTGCAAGTAAAACTTGTAGCACCTAACCAAGAAAAAAATATGGTGATGGAAAAAAACTTTGCGCACAACTAAAAAAGTTTTCCCATTTTCATCAGTCTTTAAGATTAAAATATTTCCAGCAATTACTTATCATTAACAGGAATTACTTACTTGTTTCTGTAACTGTGCTATTTTTTCATTTGTCATTTGAGAATTCTGACTGATCTTTCTTAAATCGTCCAACTGGTCCTTTAATGTTGATACTGTGTAAAAATTGGGGAAACAAGAGGAATAATCAAACATGTATCCCATTTACCTCTTTAAAACTGGTTAGTCAATGGGGGATGTTGGGGCCCAGCTGTACTTGGACTCTGGGATAGCTGTCAAGCCAAAATTTTGAGCAGAGCTTCAATGGCTCCGCTTCTATAGGAAATGTGGTGCATTTAAAATGGCAACGTAATACAGTTGGGTAACAAAATGTCACAATACAGCTGAAGAAAGGAGACAGACAACTTTTTGGGTCCACAGACTGCACGCGCCACTCTGTGGAAAGCCAAATCAGAGAAGTTCAGAAAAAAAAAGTGCATCCGAAACTCACCATCCACATCAAATGGAAAAAAATCAGGGCCAAGTCAATATAGGCATGGCCTAAGCTTACTCAGACCTGGCATGGATTGATAACTTTCCGTTCCTCGCCTACATTCTGATCATTTACGTGATCTGCCTGCATTGATAAATTTGCCTCTTTCTCATAATAAATTCTACACAGTCTACACCAGTCCCTCTTCATCCTAAATTCTATTCCCTTTTTTTTTTTTTTTGATACTGTAAGGCTGCTTCTACACGGCAAAGACCAAATACCGGTCAGATTTGCTAACCAGTATTTGGTATTTTTTTGGCACATATGGGGTGGCTTTGTCCGCGGATTCAAGCCTTCCCCCTTTGCACCCACATGTTCATGTTCCGCCCGAAAACCGGGCAGATGAATGAACATGTTCTAAGGTTTTTTTGGGCTGGCAGTGTAAAAAAACGGCCGTGGAAAATCCGTGCAGTGGGGACTACTGCACGAATTTTCTATTAAAGTCAATGTAAAAGGTTGAGAGTCTGTTTACAGACGGCTTTCAAATCCGAAAAACCGTCTGTAAAACTGTCTGTAAACCTGTGCCATGGGGACAAGCTCTTACACTGAATTTTTCGTATATTGTTGATGTGCTGTATGATTTTGGACAACAATTCTCTTAAGCATTCAATTATACACAACTCAGAGCTTACTACTCCTCCCTCTCCCCCCTTTAATATGTTTTCCTTGTTAATTTCCAATTGCAGTGCAATATACATAAGGGGAAGTGGTTACATACACACCAGATGTCAAACAAAGTACAAAAAAAAGTAAATGACTAACAACTGGTACAGAGGGAGGGAGGATATATAAAGTTCTGAATTAGAAGATATTAAGCCGTGCAGTACTCAGCTGAGTGCATCTTCACTTTAGTAATCAGTGAGGGTTTCAGCACCTGGGCCTCCACCAAGTAAAACTTTTGACATGTCAAACTATTTTAAAACTGATAAAGATTCGGGAATTGAAAAGAAAAAAACAAAACACATTTTATTCTAGATTTCTAAAAACAAGTTAATCTGGCGTACAATCAATCCCCATTCATGTACTGTAGATTAAAATGACTGTTTGAACTATGACTTTTTTTTAAACTGGTAATCAAGTCCAAATGTGATTACACAATACCTCCTCCTTCACCATTAACTCCTAACTATTCAACTCCGAGTTCACATTCCTAAGACAGACCACATGTCCACCAAAATTAAGCCGGAATAACAACAAAATGTTAACTTGCCTTCGTTTTCTACATTCCTCCGCTTCTCACTCTCTTGCTCTGCCTTTCTTTGGTATTCATTCATTCGATGCTGTAGCATCATCTTTTCTTTCTCAATTTGAGACACGACCGATTCCAAGTTTTTTCTTTGATTGCCCTAAAATGATTAACCGGGAATGATTGCACCTTACATAATAACGTATTTTTAGCTGGTATCAGCATATTTCTTCCTATCAATTGCATGACTGGATATGCAACTTGTAGCCAAGAAAACAATAAAAAAACATGAATAGGACATTGTAGTGCATGCGAAGCTTCAAGAAAAATGAAATGAAAGCTTACCTCTTCATCCAGTTCCTTCATGATCTTGTCTAGTTTAATGTTGGACATTCTTTAAAATTGGAACAAAAAATAGGTATATGTTAATCACATCAAGCATGCAAGGAACAAATTCAATAAAAACATAAAAATGTAAATATAAAAACCGAAGCCCACATGCAGCTATGGGCATAGTGTTTTTGCCACAGCCAAAAGGGTATCTAAAAGGAATAAGGAGTATAAAGAAAAGACTATTTCTTGCTAGATCCACTTCTACCTTTGGGTAACTCAAACTACATGTATGTTTTCAAGGGGTTGCCCACCATACACACCGACGGCATACTGGTAGGATACGGCACCTCCGAGACCCACACCAATCTCAACATCAAGCCCTGAAAACAAAGAGGTGGTTAGAACTCTCTCCTATTGAAGTCCCTCATTGAGCGACACGCTTGCCTGTATTAGGAATACTCACGGGTTTCAATGGGAGAGTTCTGACCGGCTCTCCTTTTGAGGCTTGTTCACCTCTAGGACTCGCATCTATCACACAATGGTGGCATATCCTGTCAATATGCCATCAATGTGTGTTATGAGATACCCCCTTTAAAGAGGTTGTCTCACAACAAGGATTGCTTTTTATGTTAAAGATCTTGCAAAAACAAGTCACTTTGCAATATGTATCCATTAACAGTGTCCTACCTGTTCCTAGATATCCCCTCTTATATGGGCTGCACCAGCTCCTCAGGACGCTATAGCTACAGACCTGTTTGGTCTATCCTGATAGGCTGCCAGCACTGGTTGCTATAGCTACAGACCTGGCTTATACTGCAGCTTATACATGCCCCTGAATTCAAAGTGAAACCAAGAAAACAGGACTGAGGTAAGATGAATCAATGTAGTGAGACTTAACCTTTAAGTCCTCACTCCCTTTAAAAATGCCAACCCTAATGAATTACATTATCCATCCAACAGAGAATCCATACACTCAAACCCATCCTAACCCCAGTTGGTGACACTGAATTGAGGGAACATGATATCTGTACACAGCATTTAAGTAGATAAGATGTGCCCAGACAGTATAGATAAATGTTAACGAGAAATGAAAATGGTTTCAATACTCTTATCTAAGCTATAGGTTAAACGTATCACATTCTCATTTACCTGCACTTCTGTTCCATCTCATCTTTTAACTGCATCTCATTATGCAACTGTTCTTCAAGCTGATATATGCTCTTCTGCAAGTTCTCCACCTGAACATAAGCAGATGCTTATCGGTAACCATATAATTATAAAGCAATAAAACATACAATAAGTAATAGATCCTTCGTTGTACACTGATGAATCTGACATAACAGGACTGAGAAATTCACACACTGCACTAGCGGCCAATATCCAGATACTAGTTGCCTTGTATCATGGGCGGTAATCGTGAAACCGATAACACACCTGGTGGACAATTTGAATGGTCAACCAAGCACAACGAGTTCATGCTGTATCATTTTCCCATTAATTAAAAAAATATATATATTCAATAAGCAAAATAACACACTAGACAACAATTACTTCTATAGAATCCCTACAGATCTCTACATAGAATGGTAAAAACAGCTTAAAGAGCACCTATCACCTCCACACAAAATATAGTAGTAGATGAAATTATAAGACTTTTTCCAATACATGTGATTAGCAGATCCGTAGGTTCTCCTCAGCATTACAGGGGACAGACTTTAGTTCACTTTTTTAGCAGAGCTCTGTATGTAGCAGGGATGCTTTCTATTGGGAGATACCAACTGTGCAGGTGAAACTGAGGAAATAGCTGCTTGTACAGGGTGATCTGAGCCTCTCACTACATGCACTGCAGCAGACATAGCACACTGAGGACATAGTGTAACAGGGTTTATAGGCATCTACATTACACTGCTACTAGTGTTATATCCAGCACAGACATAGCAGCCCAGAGAAAATCAGTGTGCACAGGTTGTAGACTTACAGGTTCCCCCCTGCACAGTGGACTCTCCCAGCTCAGAGGCAGGAGAATTGATACAACTGTGAACATTATCATCCATCAAGCTGTCATGTGCTGACTTGGTCCGACTTCAGAGCTGTCTTAAAGGGCTAGCACTTTTTTTAAAAAACGGAATTACAGGTGAAATGCTTTGATTTCCCTAATGAAGCATATTTAAAGGGGATGTATCGCTTCCTTAGTTCGGCTGATTCATACTGCTCTCAGCTTCTCAACGCTGGAAATACAGGGGCGTTTCTTCCCCTCCCAGCTGGGTGACATCATCCCCCCGTTCACTGTTCATGCTGGCTCCCGAGACCCCCCCTCCCCTCTCTGTCTGAGTCCACATGTCACTGTGTCTTTCCCCATTAGTCTTATTTTGTAAGAGCTGTATACATACCACAGGCTGCATTCAATCTAGACTGAGCACTGATCTCTTCTGCTCTCACAGCTGGAGATGTGTTACAGTTGAATCCAGCTCTATGAACAGCACAGATCTCGCTTCTATGCAGGAGAGTTAGGCACTGGGACAAAACTGTTATTATTTCTCATTGTAGAATCTGTTGCAGTCTGTTTCTGCTGGGTGTGGAGAGAGAAAATGCTACAGCCCCTAACTCTGAGTCAGGCACGGATCGACACAAATTGTGTTATTTCCTGATTGTGTAAGCCCTTCAGTGTAATTCTGTTTCTTCTGGCTGTATAAAGTGAAAATGTGCCGATCCCTTACTCTGAGTGAGAGACACAGGAATGCTCGCTCCGTGAATACGACTGGGGGCTGTACAGAATGTAAATGAGCTCTCAGCTAGTGAAATGCAAGGAGGAGGGATCCGGAGGGATCTGACCAGGACTGGATATCAGTGTAAACAAAAACACAAGATAAGGAATACAAAGACAGCTTTGCTAATGACATCCAATTGCAAAGTTGCTTGTTTTCACTGTCCCCTTATTCTGAAGACCATTTAATGAAATGATAAAACCCCTTTAAGGAAGTGTTTGTATTTTAGTCTCCCGTTATTTCTTGAGGTTTCCCTGGAGGTGATAGGTACTCTTTAAGGCGTACAGCAAAAACTGAAAACTTGCCAGTGCTCCCAACTGTCTACAAGTAGTAACTGTGCAACCCACCTACTGTTATTTCAGCAGTATTACAGCAGACCGACTCTTGTACCCAACTCCTCACTATGACCGTGACAGCAAGATCGGGATAGATGCAAAAAAGGTTTACTACCAAAACACAAGCTGTCATATTCAGTCCCATAGGGTTGTTCACCAATCTGTCTTCTACGGAATCACTTCCCAGGTCTATTCCTGCCACTTTGTAAAACTCTTCCTGTCAACTACACACCGAGACTATATTCATATTATAGACATAGGCGCAATAGATAAAAAAGCAAAAGCGATCAGAAGCACTACCTTCTTAGTGGGGGTGTCGTCTCTAGCCCCAAATCCAAGGGGCACATATAGACCCCGTGGATATAAGAAACCGCATCCAGCTGGTTGGAAAAGTATAAAAATCTTCTTTATTCCTCTACAGAAAATGTATTTTTGGGTGTTTTCTGTGGCAAAATAAAGTTTTAGTACTTTTCCAACTCGCTGGATGCGGTTTCTTATACATATGGGGTCTATAGGAGCAATAGCTGGCATGCTAAATGGTGTGTGGTAGCCGCTTACCCCTGTTCACACTGAAAAGAACATGGATGCTTTACTGAACTATGTGAACGTCATTGTAGATTTTCTAAACCATAGCCAGTATAATGTTGGTTTGGTTTACTGGAAACACACATTGACTGCATCATCAACCATGTTTATTACTTAAGACATTTGTATTCTACTTTTTGTAAGTTTTACTTGGTGAATAACGAAAACAGAAGTGTAAAAAAAAAAAAGAAAAGAAACCCTGATAGAAGGAAACCTGTCAGCTCATTCATGCTGCCCGAACCACAGGCAGCATGAAACAGCTGCACGTTCTCTTGTCTCACTTCAGCATGTTTGACCCTGAAACGTTATGGTGCTTCAGAGTAAAATATGCTGTGAAACTGAGCAGTGTACATGGAGAAAGAAACCGGTCAGAAGAGGGGAGTCCAATGTGCGTCATCTCCTCACAACCTCAGCTTAAAGGGCTTTTCTCACCATGCTGTTTTACAAAGTCACAGGCAGCTTCAGACTTGCACTACCTTGTCAGGCTGTGAGTGGTTCTATAACCGTGATTAGCATATTAAGCTCCTTTGTAACTAGCCGAGCCGTTAAACTGGTGTAAGTGCAGGAGATTAAATCTTCGGTACACAAAAGCTACAGAGCTCTGAGAAGTGAATATGAATACAAGGGCTTTTCACTCATTAATTGATCTAATCTTGTTAGAGATCAGGACTGCTCCATTCGAACATGGTAACTTCACTCCCTGTTCTCTGTCTTATCAGAAAGGGAAAGCAGAACATTAACATATGTGCACTCAGAGAAGACGAAATCTCTCTTATCTACTGACCAGTCCAGTATCAAAACACCCATGTATTTAGAAAAAGTTTGCAATTACCTGTCACTACATGTTGAAAGCCAATCTTTATAGTGCGAAAACCCCTTTAACAGCTTAAACTGATCCCGTCAGGAAAAAGCCACAAATTACTACTCTCTTCCAACCAGTGCACCGCTCCTTGCACCAGCTTCACACACCATTATGTTTCAGGGTCAAACACATATTACTGAGACAAGGAAACCTGCGGCTGCCTGTGGTTGAGGAAGCATGAAAGAGCCGACAGGTTTCCTTGAAATAATTCTCTGTCATTCAATCATAAAGACATACCAGGTTTTTATCTATTTTGGAACTGGATCTATTGTCATCAGCACTTGAAGCAGGGTCAGATAAATACCTGAAAAACATTAAAACCAACAATACATTATGAGAGAGGAGCTGGAAACGTTACCTAACGAGTCTCCTGAACCGGTCTGTGTTACACATATTTTACTAATAGTCCAACAACTTACTGTCGGTTACTGTAATATGTGAATCCTACAAAAGGAAGCTGGTTCCCCACAAACGCTTTGGGTATTGGAAATGTTTCTTCATCTCCTTTATCTTCCTCCAGATCATCAAAATTACTTGTATCAATGTCACTGGTTAAATCTGGCACTACTGGAGCTACAGCTGAGAAGAAAGGAGATGGGAATTAAAATGGTTGCTGTGGTTCAGGAAAGAAATGGTATTTTAGTTTCTTCCCTCTCTTGAAGGCGGTGATAAAACATTCCTTAAAGAAGTGTTCAGACACGAACAAATTAGTCCATCAGGTATAATTAAAAAAAAAAGTAAGAAAGAAGAAAACGTACCACGTAAACAGTCCATCGCTATGGCTCTTGTCAGTCCTGGCAGATGAGGAGAGTTCCCCATTCATTTTTCACATGACCGCCGCAGTAGTCAGTGGGGTATATCCAGCAAGATATGCGATTTTCTGCGTTGGTCACTTAAAGAATGAACGAGGAACCCATCTAGTAGGATCACCTGAGACAGCCACAGGGATGGAACGAGAGGCTGAGAAGTTTTCTTCTTTCCTTCTAATTTTATCATGCTCCGAAAAACTAACAAGAATTTGTTAGTGTCAGATCTCCCCTAATCATACAATTATAGCACACATTATTAACCCCTTAAGCCGAACGCCTGAAAAGTAGTTAATGGCCAGAACATTTTTTTTAGTTTTTGCCTCCTTGCGTTTTAACAGTTGTAACTTTTTTATTTTTTCAACGACGCAATTGGATGAGGTCTTGTTTTATTCGAGACAAGTTGTACTTTATGGGGAATAGATTAAGTTCACTTATAAATAATTGCAGTAGTTTTTTTTTTTTTTTTTTTTTTTACACCATTCACATTTCACACTTAATAACTTGTTAGATTAATTCTACAGTTTATTACGGTCGTGTGGACACCTAATGTGTAGGTTTTTTTGTGTGTGTAATTATGCACATATTTTTATTAAATATTTTTATTTTATTTATTTTTTTATTTACATTTTTTATGTTTTGTTTTTTTTAACTTTTTTTTTATTCCCCTGAAGGGAGAACTGTTTTACATTTTTTTATTTATTTATTTATATTTTTACACTTAGTAATGTATTAGCATATTCATATATGCTAATACATTATAATCTGTGTCAGTCTGACACAGGCAGTGATTAGGACACCACAAAGTGTGTCCTAGTCACTGGCTTAGTACACAGACAGCTCTGGGGCCACTGTAGGTCCCCAGAACTGACTGTACAGCCGTTGGTAATTCAAATGTCACTTATCTCCTCCTCCCCCCCCCCCTCCCCCACGGCGGATTCGCAGAGCAGGGAGAGGAGACGTAATCTATAGTTCTCTATGATAAATGTGGATTACCGTAATGACCGGGACGTATTAAAGCCGTAATTTGCGCACTCCGGCGCATAATTACGGACTGTAATACGTCCAATTTTAAGCCGTGTGAACATAGCCTTAGAGGTACATTGGTGATTCTGGGGTCTAAACAGCAGTGCACAAGGCAGAGCTCTAAAGGTTAAAAATGCATCAGTAAATTAGAGCAACGCTGAAGCTGATTTTTCTTAAGACGCAGCAGAGAGTGACATCACCATCCTGGCCAGGGCTGCTAAAGCAGAGAGATTGTTGGTAACCTAGGAAACATTCTGTAAACAAGCAGAAGAGAACTGCTTAAACTCTGAACAAAGCCAAATCAAAATAGCAATGTATTTGGTAATCTTTATTTAAAGCTAATCTATGTGGTGGAAATATCCCATCAGTTAGTGTCCCGATCTTTAGTACCTTTCCAGTAACTGAATGCTCTGTAATCTCCCTTTGACTTATGCGTTATTTCTGCATGTATGCCCTAAAGATCCATGTACATCCTCTTTCAAGCACTACCCCAAATTCACAACTAGTAATATTAGCGTTCTGACTTTTCTTTCCAGGCTCAGCCCCATCTACCCTTCGAGCTACCCGATCACAGACGCATGAAATTTACAAAGGTCTAAGGATTCTATGGACACTTAAGTATACCTAAGCTTTTATCTATGTTTATGCACTTTATTGTCCTAAAAGAAGGACGTGAATTTACTAATAATAAATGCTTAAATTTATGGTCTACCAAATTTGCTTGGAAGTTGCTATAGAGCCTGTGGAGAGGGCTCCCGAGGAGACCATATGCTTAAAAGGTATACACCTCATAAATTAGTGGACACTTATTTATGAAGTAAAACCCATCTACCCTAACTCATACCTAGAAAGTATTCCCTGCAGAATAACTGGAGAAAATGTGTTAATTCATTATCTGTAGGCACAATGAGAAGCCGTCTAGTGTTCTACTAGAACAGAGATTACAACCTTTTTTCTGCTACGGACCCCCAACTTCTGTCCTATTTGGATAGGGACCCCCAAAGTAGCAAACCACAGTTGAGAATATCTGTACCAGAAGGCGCCACACTCTCTCATTTGGATATCACGTTGAAAAGGGACACAATTCTCTACTTCATTGACTTACAAAACACTTCAAATATAAAAATTTTTGTGTGTTTGTGTTGTTTTTTTTTTTGCATTTTTACAAAATAATGGGTTTAAATATGTGCCCTTTTTTCTATAGCAAATTATGATTGTAAGATAAATTGTGAGTCAAAGAGGTACGTTAAAAAAAAGTCCAGATGCATTTACATATGCATTTGTTTAAGCAGGGGAAAAAAGGGAGGTCTAAAAAGGAGGAAGATGCTACAATCTGGCAAAAAAATAAATAAAATAAAATTCCACCCATACAGAATGCAGTTTTTTTCCCCACAAATGATAAACATATTGTTTTTAGTGTTTTAAATTACCTGCTGACTACTTGCAGCAACGGGGGGAAAAAATAAAAAAAATAAAAATAAAAAAAAATCACACAAACTAGGCAGATTCCTCCCCATGCCTCCCAAAATAAAAAAATAAAAATAAGCTGTGTGACACCAGTTTTTCAAGGGCTGTTTCATGTTTTTTCCACAAGAGCCTCACCAGCAAGATCATGGTGATTAAAAGTGCCTCATGGCAAAATATTGAAAGGAACCCATAGCGAAATATTAAGGCTATGTTCACATGGCTAATTGCAGGGCGTACAGCGCGCCCCGCATTTACATCGGGTGTTCGAGAACTCGCGCCGATGCGGGGGAAAGGTTTGCGGCAGTCCGCCGGCCCCACAGACTGACACGTAAGTGCCATGAGTAAATGACATGTCAATTATCTCCCCGCGCCTATAATACGAGCGTATTGTATACGCGGGGAGAGGAGGCGTAATCCATATTTCTCTATGAGAACTGTGGATTACCGTAATGATTGGGGCGCATTTCGTCCGTATTAGAGCGCAATACGCTCTCAATACGTGGCGAAATGCATCCCAAAATAAGCTGTGTGAACATAGCCTAAAAGGTAGCTTTTCCCAGAAAAATATTAAACAGATTATATTTGAAAAAAACGTATAGAAGAGGTCTGCTATGTTGCTAAGCAAAAGATTACTGCAAGCATAGAAAGTGCTGTGCAGCAGATAATAGCTCATGTAAAAAAAATTATATAACATGCTCCCCATGATTACAGTACATGTGGAAACCTGTCTCCTGTTCCCAGCCACTCTGTCCTAGTGGAAAGGTTACAACATAAAACACATATCATGAGTAAGCTAGATCTGTCCCACGAGAAAAAAATTAAATAAAAACGGCTGGTTTATGCAAAACTTCAAAAAAAAAGTAAACATAGCATAAATTAATGGAGCCAAAGCTTCCAATCTTACAGACGCTATTACTGATACATAGGATCCTTAATTTATTTTGTAACCTAGATACAGTATATTAGACGATCCAAAAGTTTGGATTTGTTTTCTTCTCTGGACTGAATAACTCAGAAAGGGGAACATCTCTCCTTGGGAAGAGCACCATATTGGCGTGTGGAGTCTTGAATTGCCTTTTTGCCCTCCACCAAGCATCTGCATATCACAAGGCATAATGGAAAGGAGCCAAGAAGCTCAAGCGTCCTCTATTGGATGTAACAAATCCTCAATTTGCTTTTGACCCACTGTATCTTCAGACACCAAAAGGGATATTAGCTAAACCAGTATCACTCATCTGAATACAGCAGCTGTTTCGGGGTTTTGCCCCTCATCAGTGCAGACCCAGCCAGGCAGTATTGCTCTGCTCTTGTTACATCCAGTAGAGGGCGCTTGAGCTTCTCAGACCCATAATACCTCTAGAATGAATGAAGCATTATAGTTTGTTATCCCAGTTGCAAAAAAGCAATGGAAACTGTACAAAAAGAATTATTGGAAGATTAAATAGTGCTTTACTACAGTGATAAAGAACTTACTATCTCGAAGAGTCTCCCATGCCCATTGGTCATTTTTAAAGAAAAGATGTCTTTTAATTTCTTCAACTCCATTCCGCCCCAACCGGACTTCCCTGTGGGGAACAAACAAAAAACAGGTTTATTTTCTTTAAAGCATCTCACAAATAATTAGTTCATTACCTTATATACTAATGAGCTGATTAAATTGAACTAGATTTTATATTTGTAATATATATTACCAGAAAAAAGGCTTCCTTTTCAATTACATGCATGGAAGGGTTCATTTTAGCTTAGAGGGCATTTCTATAGATAACGAAATGCAGGTCACAGTTGTAGCTAGCCTCTCTCTTAGAACATGTGCGCTATATGCACATCTGTTATATACGAAAACCTAAAGGGGTTTTCTCACCATGCTTCACAGAGCCACAGGCAGCTTTAGACTCACACTTCCTGTTCAGACTTTGGGTGGTTCTATAGTAGAGATTGACACATCAGTTGTGCTATTCCTGTTACAGTGACACAACTACAGGAGATTTAGAAACTGTAGTACACAAGACTACAGAGATCTAAAGGATGAAAGCTTGTTTGTTTACTTCATTAAATGCTAGAGATAAGACTCTGTAGGAGCAATCAGATTAAAAAACACACAAACCACAAGAAACCCTGCTGGACTCATCCGGTCCACTCAATCCGATTATAGATAATCCCCTTTACCCTCCAGGGTCTTCTCTGAACTCTTTGTAGGGATTTTCCATAACTCGCCCTCGCTTGGCACATACACATTACCCAAGGGTGCCTTCGCCCTCTATCTGACATAGTAGGTAAGCTTCTTCAGATGCCAAAACTGTTCTTTTTTTGAGTATACCCGACCTTTTCAGCAGTTATGTACCTCTAAAGCCCCTCCATGACATTTAATCTCTATTCTTTATCAATTGCTCCTTTTCCCTAAGGCTAAGTTCACACGGCTTATTCACAGCGTAATTGCGGGACAGATTTCGCCCCGCAATTACGGCGCGTGCCGTGCAGCGGGAGGGGGGGGGGCCGGCATCTCGCCGGCCCCATAGACATCCATTATCCACGGCGCGTATCCTGCCGGGATAATGTGCATGTCACTTTCTCCCGAATACGCTGAGCGGGGAGGGGAGACGGAATCCATAGTTCTCTATGAGAACCGTGGATTACCGTAATGCCTGGGACGGATTCCAGCCGTATTGGAGCGCAGTACGGCACGCAGTACGGCTGAAAGCCGTCCCAGAATCAGCCGTGTGAACGAGGCCTAAATAGTGACTCCCACCCGCCCTATTGTCGGTCCTGGGAGAAGGAGCTGAACAAAACCTTCACCGAAGCTAAACGGTGCAAATGCTTTTACTTTACCCACAAAGCCGTTATGGCTTGTAAAGCACGGGAAACCAGTTTTAAAATATTTTCCAGATGGTAAAGGGTACCCGGACACCTGCTGGCGCTGTGGCCCTGAAGTGGGTACCATGTCCCACATATGGTGGGGCTGTGGATCTATTAGGCCTTTTTGGAAGGCAATTAATACTGTAATCCACGATTGCACTGGTATTGTCCCAAATCCTCCAGAAGCCACGCTTTTGTTTATGTTCCAGCTCCCTCGACTGGCATATTAAAAAATCCTTCACCAGACATTTGCTTCAAGTGGTAAAAACCAGGGCTGTGGAGTCGGCAAGCCGAAGCCCCGACTCCTCAATTTCCCAAACCTCCGACTCCTGACTCCGACTCCTGACTCCCTCATACATGGCGCATGTTTAAGTGATAACTTTACTGTAGTAAAATGGTTACATCAGGCTTTTTATCAGCTTATGATACAATAATCAAGCTATTTAGGTAGAACAGACACTGACAAGCAAAAGGGTAAAAATGTTTTGATCTTTTGAACACTTGTGGGTAGAGTTGAAGAAAAAGCTTTATTTGTATCCAAGTCCAGTCTGCATCAACACTGGGAATGTGTAGAAGAGACCTGGGATCAGATTGAATCTGATTCAGGGCCCAGAAGGATTCAGGCAGTATTGAAAACCAAAGGTGGATTTCCAAAATACTAACAAAATAATAAAAATTAACACTTTGATTTTTAGGAGCAAAACTGTAACTAAGCAGATGCTAAATACTTGCATGTCAAATTCATGTATAAGATATGCAAGATGACTGTATATACAATTACAGTAGCCTCATGTACAAAGCTGTGGATGGAGAGATATGAAAAGTCACAAGTTTAAAACATTGTTACCATTTTGCTTGTCAGTGTAAAATATATTTATTGGATATGACTTTGGGACACAAAAAAATTTTAAATATGCAAAACACTGCAGGAACATTTGTGGAGTCTCTGAATTTGTTCTGAGAAATAGTATTGCCTCCATCAGATCCTGCATACATGACCTCACATCTGATCTCATTATTTCCAGGTTAGAGAACAGCCTCTCTACACTAACTTGGGTTGGGGACAAAGCGGTGACCACAGGGGCAACATCTCTAACAATGTCAGGGTATAAAGGAAGTGCCTCAGCCACAGTCAGTTTTGATGAGTGGTTGAACTCTTCTACTTCTTTGAAAACAGGTGAACATTTTTGAGGAAATCTGTTTGTCCTGGGAGCAGAATCTTTTCCCCTGGGGGCAGCGCTTTGCCTGCTCCATGTCATCAATTACACTCCTCATGTGATAAGGCTGAAGATATGGGAGCAGTAGCACTGGCCGGACCCAATTCCTCTTGCTCTTTGCATCGAACTAACTGGACCAACTTATCATATATTTTGGGAGTCGGAGTCGGTCCATTTTATGACGACTCAGACTCCTGCAAAATAGCCTCCGACTCCACAGCCCTGGTAAAAACGGTCATTCCTCGTAAAATGGAAGAAGACTCCCCCCTTCTTCCTCATCTCTGGAGGACAGGGTGGAAGAAGTAATTTTCATCCATCGTATGGAAGAGTTGGTGGCCAAATCTGAGGCTGATACAGTATGGATACATTTATTCGTACTTGGGCTCCATGGGTGATATAAACGTTATCCCCAGAATTTTGTGCTCAAGATATCCGTCCTTTAGTTTTTTTTTCTTCTCTGTCCCCCTTTCCCTCTTTATATGAATATGTCTGGGAGTGACTGGGGGTGTGGTGTGGCGGTTCCACGGGGAAGGGTGGAAGAGATTTGGAACTGAAATTATACTTTTGCTTTGCCATTAATTTTTTTTTTCTTTTCCTCTCCCCATCCTTCTCCCTACCATGTCGGATCCAAACATGTGTCTAGTAAATAGCTATGTGATATTAAACCTGCATCGGTGTTCACACGACTGATCTCCAATGCGTGTCTCATTGCATCTTTCGGATCCATTTCAAGAATTGACATGTCAATTCTTGGTCTGAAAGAAACAGCAGTAGCCCTATTCTAAACTATGGGGTGCGATCCTGCTGCATCCAACACACATCCAAACAGGCGCTACGTGTTGGATACATGGTGGATCCGTTTAGAATCCGATTGACGCTGCGTTTTTGGATGGGATTTTCGGATCCAGCACAGATCCAAAAACGCTGTGTGAACGGCCCCTAATAAACCCTTTGAAACGAAAATAAAAACAGATGAGAGAGAGATGTGTTGAAGTGGTCGGTAACCAAGAGAAAATTGTATACCCTGAGAGGAGATAAAACTTCTAAAATCTCCTGACCGAAGCCAAATCTAAACTGCAATGTATTTGGTAATAGTCTTCATTTACCTTTCCCTGCATGTTAAAATCTTGGTTCATGTCACCAAAGCAGGCTATTCTGCTTAGACATCCAATGGATCCTGCTACGATCACTGAATTAAATAGATATATTGGGCGTTAGCACTCACAACATATAAGGTTTCCAAGGGAGACTGACCTGAACATAGGAGACTGCTTGTATTCTAAATCTTTGCATATTGCATGGCTTCTACATTTAACCCACCTAGACTCCAATTAAGCCTTTTTTAATCTTTTTTTTTTATCTGGCCTGGTTTTTAAAATAAAATCTGGATGTGACAAGACCCAGTTTAGACTGATATTGGCCACACTTATCTGTGGCACAATCTCTGCAAGGGTTCATAAAGTCATATACATATATCTACAAGTGTAGCTACACATAAGTGTTGGAAGAGTAAAAAAAAAATAAAAAGCACAATGCTGGATGCAGCAATTCTTCAATTACATTCTTTTTTTCCTACACTGATTAATTCAATGAGATTCAGTCACATAACTCTTCCTAATTTTCATACACAACCACGGACTGCAAACATTTCCTTACAAAGGCACTTGTCAGTTCTTCCTCATTGCTTACATATACTCACAACTCGCTGTATTTAGATTAAAAATGACAGAAGCAGGCAGTGATTTCAATGCATTCAATGCTGCTTGCAAACCCAAGTATATATGATTTTATCTGCCTCTAGAAGTCCTCGTGCCTGCTGCCTTATAAGGCTTTCCATTACAGCTCGGAGCACCGATGACTTATACCGCTCATTTCCTAGAATTTGCAATTTAAAGGTTTTCGAACAATTGAGGGTTTATCCCAGGACATGTTTCCCTATTAGTTTCTGCCATTTAAACAAAGAATAGTTTTTTTCCCCGATCTCTCACTCTTTAACACATCATTCAGGCATCTAAAAACTACTAAAAATATTACAGGCAGATCTGTCAAGAACAACCCAAACCTGTCCACGCTATGATGTGCCTTATCTCTCAATTAGTGTTGCTCGAAGAGCACCAAGTTTGGTTTGAAAGCTGTTCAGCCAAAGAGGTCCAAAGGGGTTATCTCACCATGCTGTTTCACAAAGCTACAGGCAGCTTTAGACTCTTACTTCCTGATCAGGCTGTGGGTGGTTCTATAGCAGTGACTGGCATATCCTGCTATTCCTAGCCAATTCGGATATAGCGACATGACTGCTGGATGTTTGCCAATAGCAGTGTACAAGGCTACAGAGTGTATCTAGCATAAAGGGTACACTTTTATAACAGCACCCTCAACAGAAACGGCCACTAAGTGGGTGTGGGAACAGCTGCTGGTTTCTCTTTCTTGGGGCATCTATTAAAAGCCCTTTATTAGCCCTCACCCGACCCATGGTCATACTAATATGGCTCTTCATTTTTTACTCCCTGTCTTCCAAAAATCATAACTTTCCGGTTTCTCCATCTATATTGACATATAAGGGCTTGTTTCTGTAAGGGGATGTACTTTTTAATGGTACCATTGACCATGCAATATAATGTACTGGGAAACCGAAAAAAAAAAATTCTAAGTGGGGTGAAGTGTAAATAAAAAAAAATTACTTGTGCCAGGTTTGCAGGTGTTTTTCTTTTATGGAGTTCCCTCTTTGGTATAAACAATGTGTGATCAGTTTTCTGCAGGTCAATACAATTCAGGTGATACCAAATATGTAGAGTTTTCATTTAGTTTTAGTAGTTAAAAAACAACAAAAAAAAAACCACACTCAACTTTGTGATTCAACGCCATTTTCTGTGACCAAAAACTATTTAGTTTTTCCACCTATAGACCTGAGTGAAGCATTTTTGTGATTTTTATTGGTATCTCTCTGGGATACATATGACTATTTGATCACTTTACCCCCGCCTCTCTAGAAAAAAGATATTTTGGCACTTGGATTTTTTTTTTTTTTTTCAGTGTACGGGATAAATGATGCTATATTTTAATAGATAGACTTTCACAGACGTGGCAATACCAATTATGTGTAACTTTTTAATTTTATAATTTGCAAAATGGCGGGGGGATATGAACTAATATTTTTTATATTTTTTTATACCTTGAATACTAAAGTGTACAAAATAAAAAGCTTTCAATCTCCCTTCTGCATTATATAAAGTTGTGTGCAAAATAATAGCAGTGTGTTTCAAACCAACGAGAAGAAGCTCAATCCTCATAAAAGCATTTGTTTTCGTATATGCAAAGGCACTGGGAGTCCTGCACATTCACAGACGAAAATATGATCGAAATATCACGTTATAAATGGAAAATGAAGAAAATTTAATAGGCTGTTCAAAAAAAAAAAAAAATAGTGCATGCATGTTCATTATCCAGCTCAATTATTTACAGTATAAACTGAAATTTGTTCCCAGATTTTAGCTTTTCCGTTTATCACTGAACTAATATTTAGTTGTGTAACCTTTATTTCTGAACTGCTTCACATCTTTGTGGTATGGAGTCAATTAACGTCTGACACCTGAAAACAGGTGATCCAGCCCAAGCAGACTGTACTACATTCCACAGTTCATTTGCATGTTTAGGTTTTGCATCAAAATATGCATTTTTGATGTCATTCCATAAACTCTCAAATCTGATTGAGATCTGGGAATTGGCGGCACTCCATAACGTCAATCTTGTTGGTAAGGAACCAGGATATTGCCCGGTTGCCAGTGTGTTTGGGATCATTGTCCTGTTGAAACCTGTCTTCTTCAGCATGAGCTCTTCCAGTATTTTTATGTATTCAAACACGTCCATGGTGCTTGGTGTGTGATAAATGGGCCCAACTCCAAAGTGTGAGAAACATCCCCAAACCATTCTGCTTGCAGCGCCATGTTTTACAGTTTTCACAGTGACTGTGGCTTCAGTATTTAAGGGTCGTCTAACAATCTGTCAGTGGCCGTTAGACCCAATAAGAACAATCTTGCTCTCATCTGTCCATAAAATGTTGTGCCACTTTTTATTCAATGTGTTCTTTGACAAATCTGTAACCTTTTCATGACATGTATTTTTCTTAGCAATGGTACGAGGGTTTCTAGCAAATAGGTTGACTTCACGTAGGCGCTTTCTGATTGTTGCAGTACTCACAGATACCCGAGGATCTTCTTTGATCTTCCTGGAGTTCATCATCGGGGGCTATTTTTGCCATTGGTGTTATTCTATGATCTAGTTGGATGGTTGATTCCTTTTTCTACCAGGTTTCTGGTTTTGTATGCCATCTTAAAGCATTGCTGATCTTAGCTGAGCAGACAATTATTTTCTGCACTTTTTTTTTTTTTTAAATATGTTTTTGCCTTCTCCAATCAACTTCTTGTTCAAAGTTCTTTCTTCTTGGGTACGATGTCTAAAACGACCCATTGTACTCACTGAGAATGGGCTAAACAATATTGGTTCCTTCATTAAATAAGGGCCATAATTGACCTTGTCTCTTCACAGAATGAATGACCTCACTAATTGAAGTCCACACTGCTATTTATTTAGCCATTCCCCTTTCATTAAAGGAGTCCGTTACACCAAATTAGTGGCGTACATGTCATGACTGTTGGCTACACCTACTCCTGAATTGTTGACCATGTTGTATTACTTTTTCAGACTTAAACAGTAATTAAACTTATTACTGACGTTAGATTGCTATTATTTTCCACATAACTGTAGGTAATGCAGAAGGGTGCACTAAGATGGCAGTTCTATTACTTACCATACCTTCCCACCTCATTTTCATTAGTACTGTGATTATCCTAGCTTTGACCTCTCTCTTTAACCTATCACTAACCACTGCCATATTCCCTTCCTCTTTCAAACAAATCTCTTATTGAACTTCTCAACTTTCTACCATTAGTTTCTAATCCCATTACTGAAACCACCCTAATTAAAAAAAAATCGTTGACCGTATAATCACTAAAATGCCTACTCTATCCACTTCCTTCTAGATCTGTTTGCTTTCAACATAATCACTTTCCCCTGCGCTCATTCCTTGATATCACAGACATGACCCTTTCCGGGGTCTCCACATACCTCACCAATGGGATATTTAGCGTCTAAAACTACTTCCATATCCCACCCTCTGTCTGTTGGAGTCCCTCAAGCGTCTGTATTAAGACCTCTATATTCCTACATCTATAGTCTTGGCCTGGGACAGCTCAGAGAAGCTCATGGCTTTCAGTACCATTTCTAGTTCAAATTTACCTCTCCAGCCCAGATGTTAACTTTTTGATTTCCAGTACCCCAAAGTGCCTATTGGCCATATCCTTGTGCTTTCCAAAACTTAAAATGAAGAAGTTCATTATCTATTCCTTCATTCCACTCAACCCCTTTACCAATATCTATCCATCATGGCCAAAGGCCCTCTCTCCCTTTGTACTAGTTTGTTGCTCATTTAGTGATTATTTTTATTATTGGTTTTTGTCTTCTGCCATGTATTTAAACCTCTTTTCAGATGTATAGCAGCCTGGAATTAATGCTGGTTGGAAAAAAAAAAAAATCATGAAGACGTGAAAGTTTACAGTGCACCCGTCTGTGACAGATGTACACTAAAAAGGTATTCCCATCTTATTTACAGGATATACTATCACTTTATGATTGGTGGGAGTCCTATCTCTGGGATTCCCAATGATCGTGAGAATGAAGAAAAAACAGATCTGGTGTAGAACTACAGTCTCCTACAGCAGCCATGGGACTAGAAGCAATACTGCGTACAGTAGAACTTAGAGGGGGAATTTAGCAGGTCAGGCAAAACAGATCACAAAAGGATGGCATGTTCTAGCAATTAGATAGGAAAACTCTTTTAAAGGGGTTGTCTCGCTACAAAGAATAGCTTTCAAAATGTAGGGAACACTAAATGAAGACGTTTTCCAAATATATTGCGTTCATCTTTTTTTGTTAAGGAGCTACAAATGATTTTATCACTTTCTGTGCTCTCTCTGGTTCCCCAAGTGACCAACCTGTTTGTTTGCTCTCCCTCGGCTGTTAGTTCTATCTGATAGCAGGGAGTGACATCATCACACAGGTCACAAACACAGAACTCTGGACAGTGAGAGCTTGTGTGTTATCTGATCTTTCAGACAAAAGACTAATTACTATACTGTTTACATTAGCTCAGCAGCTTCTCCAGACCTCAGGAGGTATTTAATCTAGACGAAGACAGAAGTCTCAATACATGGAGCTCATATGCCAATTACAGACAGCTTGACCAGGAAGTGACAGAGCAAAGCAGAATTATTTCATTCATGCATGCTATGAAACTTTGAGATGAGACAATCCCTTTAAGCAAGTAACTAATATTTTGTACTATTTAACCCTATGCTATTTTGACTTGGCATCCTTTAAAGCAGTACTCCTAAATTTTTCTCCAACAAACTGCACTGGAGGCAATGAATTAAACTAGCCATAGATATTAAGTTTATGTGTTTATGCACCAGACAAGCAGAATTCAGCAAAGGATTAATGAAAAAGAAAAAACAAACCAAAAACATTACCTGTCAGTGAGGAATGCACAGATCAAGTTTTTTGCCTCTTTTGAAATGTCACTATCCTCTGGGAATGTGAGTGAGTTTTTGTGATTCATGATCTTGCTATATGTACCAACCAGCGAATCTGCATAGAACGGAGTGTCTCCTACAAAACAGACAAAATTTGCTCCACTGAATGGCTGAAGCACAAACAATTCGCTATTAGCAAGATGTAACAGATGAAAGCCCAATATCTGACTTGCGCAAAGTAAAGTACCTCAAAAGAAAAAAAAAACACTGTACAGTTCTGACCTGTGAAAATTTTAGACTGAGGCTTCAAGGAGACTTTGGTCATGACATTAAGTCACATTACCATCAAAAAAAAGGGCGCTTTGTCCGACTTTCTGTATTGAAGCTGCAAGACCATTTCAGGTTTTGAAGTGCAATTTGGCAGCAAGTTACAAGCTAGGTAGGATTTGCAACATTATGTGCACATGTTGCCTTTAAGCCACTTGCACCTTAGGCTAAGTTCACACTGTGTTATTGCGGGGACGGCAATTACACCGTGCACTCAGGAGTGGGGCGGCAGCCCTCCGGCCCCATAGACATTCATTATTCTCGGCGCATATTCGCCGTGAATAATTGACATGTCACTTCTCTCCCCGCTCGCCGGATTGTGCGAGCAGGGAGAGGAGACGTAATACATTGTTCTCTATGAGAACTGTGGATTACCGTAATGACAGACGGATCTCGCCCCATATTTCGCGCAGTATGGCGCGAAATATGGGGCGAGATACGTCCCAAAATAAGCCGTGTGAACATAGCCTAAAAGGGGTGTTATCGTTTCATTAAATGGTCTTCAGAATAAGGGGACAGTGAAAACAAGCAACTTTGCAATTGGATGTCATTAGCAAAGCTGCCTTGTTCTCACAGTGTCCCTTATCTTGTGTTTTTATTTACACTGATATCCAGTCCTGGTCTAATCCCTCCTGATCCCTCCTCCTTGCAATTCACTAGCTGAGAGCTCATTTACATTCTGTACAGCCCCTGGGTCGATTCACGGAGCTGTGTCTCTGACTCAGAGTTAGGGGCCGTAGCAATTTCTGTCTCCACACCTAGCAGAAACAGACTGCAGCAGATTGTACAATGAGAAAACATGACAGTTTTGTCCCTATGCCTAACTCTCCTGCATACACGCAGATCTGTGCCGTTCTTAGAAAGCTGTAATACATCTCCAGCTGTGAGAGATCAGTGCTCAGATTAGATTGAATGCAGCCTGTGGTATGTATACAGCTCTTATAAAATAAGACTGATAGGGAGAGACACAGTGATATGTGGACTCAGAGGGGAGGGGGGGGGGGTCTCAGGCCAGCAGTGAAGGGGGGATGATGTCATCCAGCTGGGAGGGGAAGAAACGCCCCTGCATTCACAGAGCTGAGAAGCTAAGAGAAGTGTGAATCAGCCGAAGTAAGGAAGCGATACATCCCCTTTAAGGTATGTTCACACGGATGATTTTGGGCTGCTTAATACGCGGGGAAATGCGCCCAATAATTATAGTAATCCATAGCTCTCGGAGAACTATGGATTACGCCTCCTCTCCCTGCTCGTACAATACGATCATACTGTATGCACTGGGAGATAAGTGACGTCATTATATTTGCGGTGAATACGCGCCGCAAGTAATGAATGTCAATGTGGCCAGCGCGCCACAGTACATCGTGTGAACATACCCTTACACTCAAAATATTGCTTGCACTTTTTTTTTTTTGCTGCTATTGTGTCAGTCACATTACATCACAGTTCTTAATGCAACCACATTCAGTCATTACTTGCGTGGTTGTAGTGCAAGCATTGATACCAGTGTTGTGCAATCAAAGTCACCATGTAGCATTACCATCGTGATTTGTAATACTCCCCTTAGAGTCACATTTCACTAAGTGCGGCCACGTTCATGTGTCACAGTAGACATAAAATGTGCGGTGCATTCTTATAACAATTCTATGCAAAGCTGATTGAACAGGATATCACAGAGAATTTTGCATACTGCCTGTCAGACAAGTGGTGGAGCATTCATGGGGCATCCCCAAACTAGATGACAAATGGAAGAGTGTAGTAATTGTGATGCACGCTTCTCTAGTGATCTAGAGCATAAGAAAACAAGCTACATTTGTTTGATGTGGCAAGTTTTGTAATACAAAGGAATAACAGGATAACCTCCCATGGAGCCCTATTTTAGGTGTTAAAAAAACAGATTGCCAAATTGCAATCCAAAATGCCTCCTCCTTCTTCCTTCAATTCTCAACATAAAATATTCAACATTTATAAGGCTGTGTGTACACAGCAATGTTAAAGAAGTTTTCTCACTACATTGATTCATCTTTCCTCAGTCCTGTTTTCTTGGTTTCATTTTGAATTCAGCGGAGTGTCTACTGGCTTCTACTAGGCTGTGATAGAAGCCAGGTCTGTAGCTATAGCAACCAGTGCTGGCAGCCTATCGTGAGAGACTGAACAGGTCTGTAGCCACAGCGACCTGAGGAGCTCATGAAGCCCATACAAGAGGAGATAACTCAGAATAGGTAGGAGACTGTTAATGGACATATATTGCAAAGTGACTTGTTTTTTTGCAAGATCTTTAACATAAAAAAGTTATCCCTGAAGTGAGACAACCCCTCTAAATAGGTCCAAAAACCAACGGCATTTCAACAATCACTGGTCCACGTTTTTTGGAGAAGATTTAAGCTAAAAACCGCAGTCTGTTTTCGAATTTACCTTCGGCCCCATACACTGAATGTACGGGAATCCGATGGCAATCCAGCAGGTTTGAAAATCCGCCAGAATTTAAAACTGACCGGAGAACATCTGTGCTGTGTAGACTATAGCATGGATTTTTCAATGCAGTTTACACAGCGCAGGGTACAGTCAGATTTTTGCCGTATTCTAAATACTGAATCCGCCGTAAATTTGATGAAAAACCCATGCAGTGTAGCCATAATAATAATAATCTTTATTTATATAGCGCACTTTACAATGTAGAGGGTATAAGTACAGACAAAATACAGACATTACACAGTGAAAGCTACTTACAGATGAGACACAAGGTCTGAGGGCCCTGCTCGCAAGAGCTTACAATCTATGAGGGTGTCTGGGGGAAACAAAGGAGGAGAAGTGCTAAGTTTACATTGGTCCAGCCTTGTTTATAAATATAAGGTGGTTTACAAAAAAAAAAAAAAATTGGGTGAACCTGCCACCATGACAGTACATCTATATACAGATAAGTGCCTGTGATTGCCCTAGTGCAGGGAGTGAGAGAAATGTGTGTGATAGAAGGTGTGGGTTAGCAATTAGGGGTTTTGGTAGGCCTGCCTAAGAAGATGTATTTTTAGGACACTCTTAAAACTGTGAAGGCTGGGGTTGTGCCTGATGGTACGTGGTAGGATGTTCCAGAGAATGGGTGCAGCACGTGTAAAATCTTGAAGACGGGCATGGGAGGTTCGGATGATTGTGGTCTGTAGTTTGATGTCCGCAGCTGAGCGGAGAGAGCGGGTAGGGTGGTAGACAGAGATGAGGGAGGAGATGTATGGGGGTGCAGCGCTGTGGAGAGCTTTATGGGTGAGAGTGATGAGTTTATGCTGTATTCTGTACTGGATGGGCAACCAGTGCAGTGACTGACACAGGGTAGAGGCATCAGTATAGCGGCTGGAAAGAAAGACAAGCCTGGCTGCTGCATTCAGGACAGATTGGAGAGGGGAGAGTTTACAGAGAGGGAGACCAATAAGCAAGGAGTTACAGTAATCAAGACGAGAATGAATAAGAGCAACAATGAGGGTTTGAGTTGTTTCGATAGTGAGAAAAGGAGGGATTCTGGAGATGTTCTTGGGGTGCAGGTGACAGGAGCGGGCAAGGGATTGGATATAAGGGGTGAAGGACAGATCAGAGTCTAGAATAAGCCTTAGACTCTTCTCAATTATGACTTATGCAACATGCTGCAGGTTCACCATAGTCTAGTAGCTTTGTGATATCAAAGATGGTGGGTGACGATACAGTATAGGCAGACACAGGGGGGTTAATGCCTTAGAAATTAGCATCTACTATACTTTATGGTTCTAAAAGGCAGTGGGGTGTTAAAATGCATCAAAGCACAAGACAGCCCCATCACCAACTAGCCACTCTGAGAATAGATAGGGAATGGTCTAGTTAGGTAGTAGTGCTATATTGTACCCCTGTTATGTTGTGAGGGGATTGAGTCCAATGACATACAGGTGGACGTGAACCCAATTAATTGAAAAACACAGAGTATATATTTCTTTACAGGAGATGTAATTTTAATTATTTACAATGTGACTTAATAGAGACTAATAAAAGATTGAATACAGGCAGTCCTCGACTTACGAGGTTCCTACTTTAGTCTGTCTCCTGGCTAGGAACTGAGACTTATGGAGTGTGGCTCAACATACTTACGTCACACCCCATAACATCAGAACGTTGTGAGCCTCTGTGCATCTTCTGGCAGCAGCACAGCAGGTCCTTGCAGTCCTTCTGCCGTCCACCCACCTTGTGCTGTGAGCCTGTTCAATCCGGCACAACACAGCATCTATTGTCAGTCTTCCTGCCGCCCAACTACCGAGCGCAGTGAACCTCTTCACTGCAAGTGCCTACAAGTGCCAGCATGCCACATCACACTTATTAATAATATGGACGCTGATTAGCATGTGTTTAACTTGAGCTGTTGTGGCATGCGGAGACTTGTAGTTCCATAGCAGCTAGTAGCTGTGGAACTACAAGTGCCAGCAGGCCACACCAGAAGAGGTTAAACATATGTACTAATCAGCAAGCAGTTCCAAAGCTGCAAATGCCAGCAAACCACACATGGACTAATTGCATGTGTGCTATTATAGTGCAGTACAACAATTCTTTTGCTGGAGTTACAATTAATAAATATGCCTGTTCCGACTTCCATACAAATTCGACTTAAAGGGGTTGTCTCACTACAAGGATTGCTTTTGAGGTTAAAGATCTTGCAAAAATAAGTCACTTTGTAATATGTGTCCATTAACAATGTCCTATCTATTCCTAGATATCCCCTCTCGTATGGGCTGCATCAGCTCCTCAGGTCGCTATAGCTACAGACCTGTTTGATCTCTCCTGATAGGCTGCCAGCACTGGTTGCTATAGCTACAGACCTGGCTTCTACTGCAGCCTAATGGAAGCCAGTAAACACGCCCCTGAATTCAAAATGAAACCAAGAAAACAGGACTAAGGTGAGATGGATTAATGTAGTGAGACAGCCCCTTTAAGAACAAATCTACAGCCCCTATTCTGTACGTAACCCGGGGACTGCCTATATTTTATGTTGAGAATTGAAGAAATAAATAAGGCGTCCTTTTGGATTGCCACTTAAAAAATATATTGCCTTCTCAGTCTTCCTTTATAGGATTATACTTTTGTTGATTATATTTGGCTTACAAGTAGCACACTTACTTGAGAGAGACCAATGTTGTAGAGCATATTTTCTCTTGACCCGAGAACATATTCCAATGTAATGAGATCAAGTGCAACCTATGTAAGTCATGCACTATAGACTGGACTTCCACTTCACAATTTGGGTAAAATTTTCAGGATATTATCAAGGAGCTTACCTACAAGCATTTCATACAGGAACACTCCTACAGACCACCAGTCACATTCTCGTCCGTAGTAACCATCACCTCCCTGCGACTTTAACACTTCAGGAGAAATGTAATCCGGAGTTCCTACAGCAGTGTCGCATCGTACCATTCCGTCCTATATACCAGGGATCAAACATGTGACTAGATTACATAATTCACATCAGTCCGATATAATGCATTAATAGCAACATACTACAAGACTTTATAACGCTCACTGTTCTGTACTTGAGAGAAGAGCAGCATCTACTTCATTTAGCACCAATCGGTGCCTGAACACTGAAGGTAGGCGCAGGAAGGGCATGTGGGATGTAAACCATCAATCACACCTGATCCCTTTAATTGTATGAGCTTGGGCATGCACAGATTTTACTCCTGGCAATGCTGATCTGTACAGAAGAGACTGTGCTGTGCATGCCGGGGGGGGGGGTGTCCCCCGAGATCCATTATTCACTTAGCTATGCACACTTGTCCTGGTATGGCAGATACAACATGGCATCAGCAGATGGGTGTATAAATTAGTATGGCTTTATACTGGTATCCCTTGTGAGACAGGAGCGGTACAGGACCGCCCCACTGATACTCTACAACGCAAAAAGGACACGCTCCCTGTTGAGATTACACAATATGGAGGGGTTGTTTGTTTTTTTAATGGAAAGGTGAAAATTTACAATGTGGCGGACATTTTTGTTAACTGGGATAGTAAAAACAAACGTTTAATAAGTTTCTGATTCATCAAGTTGGCCTCAGATTCACTGCACAGATAAACCAGCTACTCATTAACATTTCCTAAGGGTATGTTCACATGGGTAATTTCAGCCAACTTCGGCTCGTATTTGCGCTATAATACGGGCGAGATGCGCGCCAAAATTACGGTAATCCATAGTTCTCTGAGAACTATGGATTACGCCTCCTCTCCCCGCTCGTACAATACGATCGTATTGTATGCGATAAGTGACCTGTCAATTACTTGCGGCGACTACGCGTCGCGAGTAATGAATGTCAATGGGGCCGGTGCGCACCGCCGGAGTACGTGCGTATTAGCGCGAGCTCTTGAAACACATTTGGATGCTGCAGCAATAGGGATCGTAGGGATTCAACAGCAGGGATCGGCGCAAGCTCTGATCCTTGCTATTGGCGTAGGGTGTTCGCTGTAAATTACCGACACCTGCTGTGTATGGAGCGGGATTAGCTGATGAGCCTGCGCCACAGTCCCTTAACACCGCCGCTCGGTAAATTTATGGCGCAGCGCATGAAGAGGTTAGTGGTTATTAGGTATTTCACCGGCTTAACGCGGGAATAATTAGCCCCGCATACGCCGTGTGGTCGGGGTGTGGCGGTCGGGTGGGGGGGACCTCGCCGGCCCATTGACTTGCATTACCAGCGGCGATCGACGCTGGAATTCACATGTTAATTATCTCCCCCCGCGGCGTATTTGCCAAGCAGGGAGAGGAGACATAATCCATAGTTCTCTATGAGAACTGTGGATTACCATAGTTACTAGGACGTATTCAGCCCGTAATTTGCGCTCTCCGGCGCGTAATTACGGACTGAAATACGTCCAGGATATTGCCGTGTGAACATAGCCTTAAACTTACCATATAATGTACTGGGAAACCCCCAAAAATTCTTTGAAGGATGGATCATGGCCCAAAAAAAAAAAGGCAACTGCGCCATTTCTGTGACGGTTTCATTTTTATGGAGCTCACAGTTCGGTATAAATAACAAGCCATCGGTATGATTGCAGTGATACCAAAATTATTTATAGCTTTTGTAGTCTTTTAAAAAAAAAAATTTTATTTTTTTTTACATTTGCGCAATACCTATTTTGTGAACTATGGACCTGAGTAAGGGCTTGTTTTCTTGGAGGATGAAGTGTAGTTTATTTCAATTTTTGGGGATGCAAAATAACCAGGGAATGGAATGCTGCACAGCACAATACCTCACTCATTTAGATGCGGTGTCTGCCCTGCAGCTAGAGGGTTAAAAGGCTGGGATTAGAGTTCTCTCTGATGCCAACTGCTTGTGGAAGCACCTGAACTGCTATGAACATTCATTACCTGTATGCTCCACGTACAACTAGTAAGTCATTCTCCCTTAACACCACAACCTGACAGTAGGCACTGACTGATGGGGCAAGAGACACTGTGCGCACCTGGTGCTCTTTCAGACTTTCTAAAGAGTCTTGCCAGTAGTCAATGACAGGCTGTTTAGGATAACTGTAGTTATGGTTAGGTTCCCGACAAGGTCACCCTTGTAGAGACAACTAACCTGTATAGGTTTTTTTTTTTTTTTAGAAACCTCCATATGGCGTTATAAAGGACAGTGAGAATTTCCATCAGCCTTGTGGCGAGTACTACTATTGCCCACCATTCGGTCTCACAAAGAGCACAATACCCTTTAAGATGATTCCAGTTTATACTCCTCTGTCGATTGCCATGCTGTATAAAGTCTTAACAGTTACAGAGCATTTTCACACCATACTTTTTGAAAAATGAACGCTGGGAAAGCTTTTCTTAAAATTTTGCATCACATTGTCCCTCCATTTCTCTTACAAAGCTCTGATGGAATGGACATAAGTATAAGGGTATGTTCCGGTGTGCACAAATAACGCGTCAGCCATTCTTCACTGTATGATTGCGATGCGTACCCGATTTTAATTTTTTGGTCCAATTAAAGATGAAATTAAAAAAAATAAAATGTGGAAGCATCTCATCTGTGATGACCTAATGGACTAATAGCACAAGCCACAATACTACTACAGTAGCGCTTTTTGTCAGCAGGCACTTTCAACACGAGGCAGATCTCGACACTTTCCTATTTCTCGATCATAAAATCACCATAGTCTGAACGAAGATGGAGATTTTACGTAGCACTCTCAGTGCTGTCCTTGTTAGTTGATTTTACCATATTTGCAGGGCCTACCTTGGCGCAATGCCAACGTACGCCCCCTCAAATACTTTGTGTGAATATACCCTTACTATTTCCTGTACGTCCCTACATTGTCCACAATTACTGGACAATGCTATAGTGTGCAAACAGAGGAACAGCAACGTGCAGATGCCCCAGCCCGATTATATAGGTCTTCCTGCATGAGTACATACTAGTGCAGTATTCTAGAACAATGTTCCCCAACTCCAGTCCTTAACGCCCACCAAAAGGTCATGTTTTCAGGATATCCCACAGGTGACAATAATTAAGTCACCTGTGCAGTATAATTAAATCACCTGTGCAATGCTAAGGAAAGCCAGAAAACATGACCAGTTGGTGGGGCGTGAGGACTGGAGTTGGGGACCTCTGTTCAAGAAAAACTGGATTGCTGTGGCAATTCCATCTAGTGGTATATATGCCGGCAATATTACACACACACACACACACACACACACTTTCACACACACACACACACTTTCACACACACACACACACACTTTCACACACACACTTTCACACACACACACACAGACATACTTTCACACACACACACACACACACACAGACAAACTAACACACACTTAAAAACACACACACTTACACACACACTTACACACACACACACACACACACACACTTACACACACACACACACACACACACCCACACACACACTTACACACACTTACACACACTTACACACACTTACACACACACACTTACACACACACACTTACACACACACACTTACACACACACACTTACACACACTTACACACACTTACACACACTTACACACACTTACACACACTTACACACACTTACACACACTTACACACACTTACACACACTTACACACACTTACACACACTTACACACACTTACACACACTTACACACACTTACACACACTTACACACACTTACACACACACACTTACACACACACACTTACACACACACACTTACACACACTAACACACACTTACAAAAACAAAAACACACACTTACCACAACACACACTTACACACACAAATCACTTTATACATGCACACACACACACTTACCATTAATATTACACCACCTAATATAACATTTATCTGCGACAAGCTTTGGATGATTTCTTATCCCACTTAATAACACAACTTACTGAGTTCATCTTCATACAAGTACCAAAGTCTGCAAGTTTTAAATGACCAGATTTATCAAGCAGCATATTGTCAGGCTTCACATCCCTGCAAGACAAAAAACAAAAAGACTCGTTACCTAATAATCTTTAAACACTATTCATTTTTTTAGTAATTTTAATTTCCGGGGCGCTGTAAAGAAAAGGTTTTTTCAGGTCATAATTAGAAGCCCAGGATAAATAAATAAAATAACACTAAAAAATTTTGACATTTTGAATGAGGACCCTGTCCACAAAGAGCAAAGGGAAGGGGGAGGAAGGGGGGATTCTTAAAAGAGATTTTTAGTACAAGTTGTGTAACTTTTTAAAAGGGGAAAACCCAGTAAAAAAGAAAAAGCAGCAAAGGGGTAAAAAAAAAATAAATAAATACAAAAATCAACACTTCAATCACCAATAGTCTAGGGCTGACGACAAAGCGTCTTCACATGGGGTATCCCGGTATACAAGACACGACTCCTATTTAAAGTGTGCAAAGTAAAAATCTTCAATATATAGTAACAACTTTGTTGCATTAGTTCCCCACCTAATCAGGTATATGGCCTGTAGTTTAGATTCAGCTTTATGGTCAGAAGGTGAGTATGTGTTAGAACAGCGGGGATGTAGTGGAAAATAATGTGAGGCAAGGGGGATGAATATGGATGCTAAGCCTTTCAGCCATGGCTGGGAATTTGGGTGTGGAGTGGAGCCCATTTTTTTGGAGTCGGTTTGTCATTAAAAGGGCCGACTCCCATCCCAAAAAATTAAAAAAGTTGGTTCCCGTTAGTTCGGATGCAAGAGCAAGGGAATTGGGTCCGGCCAGTGCTACTGCTCCCTTTTCAGCCTTTTACTGAGGATGAATTTATGACTGGAGCAGCAAAACGCCTTCCCCAGGGGAAAGATCGCCCCCAGGCAAAAAGTTTCGCAAAAATTTTTTACCTGCTTTCAAAGAAGTAGAGGGATTTAACCATTTATCAAAATGATGTGGTGAGGGAAATTCCTTTTTTACCCCGACTTGTTGAAGTTGCCCTGTGGTCACCGCTTTCCCCCAAACCAAATTAGTGTAGGAGGGCGTTTTTAGCCTGGAAATAATAAGATCGGTTGAGGTCATGTTGCGGATTGATGGAGGCAAAAACTATTTTCAGAAAAAATTCAGAGACTCCCCAAATGTTCCTGCGTGTTTTGTTTTACAATTTTTTGTGTTCTAAAGTCATATCCAATAAAATATTGTACACCGACAAGCAAAATGGTAACAATGTTTTGAACTTGTGACTTTCAGGCTCCATATCTCACCCTCCACTACAGCTTTGTACATGAGGCTACTGTATTTTATATACAGTCATCTTACATTCTTATCAAAACTGACTGCAAATATTTAATCTGTTTAGTTACAGTGTTTTCTATTTACAATTTTTTTTGTGTTCTAAAGTCTACCCAATAAATATATTGTCACGACAAGCAAAATGGTAACAAGGGTTTGAACTTTTAGACTTTCGGTTATATTCCCCATCCCTACAGCTTTTACAGAGGCTTCTGTAATTTTTATACAGTCATCTTACCTATCTACATAAATTTGACTTGCAAGTATTTAGCATCTGCTTAGTTCTCAGATTCTTTCCTGTAACTGCATTGTTGCTGTTTTGCTCCTAAAAATCAAAATGTTAATTTGTATTATTTTGTTAGTATTTGGGAAAGCCACCTTTTGGTTTTCAATACTCCCTGATTCCTTCTGGACTCTGAATCAGATTCAAGCATGTCTTGGCCAAAATCTGATTCCAGGTCTCTTCTACACATTCCCAATGTTGGTGCAGACTGGACTTGGATACAAATACCGCTTTTTCTTCAACTCTACCCACAAGTGTTCAAAACATTGTTACTCTTTGCTTGTCAGTGTCTGTTCTACCTAAATAGCTTGATTATTGTATCATAAAGTGATAAACAGCCTGATGTTACCATTTTACTACAGTAAAGTTATCACTTAAACATGCGCCATGTATGAGGGAGTCAGGAGTCGGAGGTTTGGGAAATTGAGGAGTCGGAGTCGGGGCTTTGGCATGCCGACTCCACAGCCCGGCTTTCAGCAGTCAAAGGAATACAGGGGAGAACAGTTTGAAATGCATGATGGGAACTGTAGTCCGCTACCCACTGAGGCTGACACTACAGTGTGACAAAATAGGGCAATGATACATGTTTTGGATGCAGAACTAGTTTTATAATGTTGCTACGTGTAATTGTCCTGCATCCTCCTTTCAAGATTTCTGTCCAAATAATGGATTAGCCCTTTAAGCTACAATTCAGCATGATGCATTTCTGTAACAAGCCTAAAAACCATGATTAGCCCGGTCCATGAAATCTCAATGCTATTTTGGTTTATATTCAGAAGTGACTTCAGGTAATGGCCCTTTATGTTCCATTTTGCCGATGCCAGAAGTAAACAGACGACTGGTGGACATGGCAGAGAGCAGCAGCACTGGATCCGAGGCGAGAGGAAAGGCAAGTATCCTGCAAATATTGTTTTACACTTACCCAGACTGCACCATTAAAGGGAATGTGTCATCAAAAAAGGACTTATTGTTTAACTCATGTTTTTGTGTTAAACACATTTTTTAGGAATTTTTGGTTATGTTTTTTTTTTTATTTTCTAGAACACTTTCAATATTTTTTAATAATTCTTAAGTCCTGCAGTTTTCACTTTGGCCACTAAGCCTAATAATAGTCTCACACTTCCTGTTCTGTAGAGAAAGATTCTCAGTTGTCTGCTCATCAGGGCTGTGGAGTCGGCAAGCCGAAGCCCCGACTCCGACTCCTCAATTTCCCAAACCTCTGACTCCGACTCCTGCATACACGGCGCATGTTTAAGTAATAAATTTACTTTAGTAAAATGGTTACATCAGGCTGTTTATCACCTTATGATACAATAATCAAGCTATTTAGGAAGAACAGACACTGATAAGCAAAAGGGTAACAATGTTTTGATCTTTTAAACACTTGTGGGTAGAGTTGAAGAAAAAGCTTTGTCCAGTCTGCACCAACATTGGGAATGTGTAGAAGAGACCTGGGATCAGATTTTTGGTCAAGATGTGCCTGAATCTGATCCAGAGCCCAGAAGGATTCATGCAGAGCTGAAAACCAAAAGGTGGATTTCCCAAATGCTAACAAAATAAAAAATAACATTTTGATTTTTAGGAGCAAAACTGTAACTAAGCAGATGCTAAATATTTGCAAGTCAAGTTTTTGCATAAGATATGCAAAGATGACTGTATATAAATTACAGTAGCCTCATGTACAAAGCTGTAGTGGAGGGTGAGATATGGAGCCTGAAAGTCACAAGTTCAAAACATTGTTACCATTTGCTTGTCAGTGTAAAATATATTTATTGGATAGGACTTTAGGACACAAAAAATTTTTAATTATGCAAAACACTGCAGGAACATTTGTGGAGTTTCTGAATTTGTTCTGAGAAATAGTATCGCCTCCATCAGATCCTGCATACATGACCTCCCATCTGATCTCATTATTTCCAGGCTAGAGAACGGCCTCTCTACACTAACTTGGGGGCAACGCGGTGACCACGGGGGCAACGCGGTGACCACAGGGGCAACGCGGTGACCACAGGGGCAACATCTCTAACAATGTCAGGGTATAAAGGAATTGCCTCAGCCACAGTCAGTTTTGATGAATGGTTAAACTCTTTTACATCTTTGAAAGCAGGTGAAAAATGTTGATGAAATCTGTTTGTCCTGGGAGCAGAATCTTTCCCCCTGGGGCAGCGCTTTGCCTGCTCCATGTCATCAATTACACTCCTCATGTGATAAGGCCGAAGATATGGGAGCAGTAGCACTGGGCGGACCCAATTCCTCTTGCTCTTTGCCCTGCATCGAACTAACTGGACCAACGAATGATATATTTTGGGAGTTGGAGTCGGTCCCTTTTATGACGACTCCGACTCCTGCAAAATAGCCACCGACTCCGACTCCACAGCCCTGCTGCTCATTATCCGCACAAAGAGGGTCAAACTGAAAGGAGACACCAGTGTGAATAGATAACACAGGATCCACCAGTCACAAGAGGAGATAGTCACAGTTCACCCGTTCACCTCCCTGTACAGTGATTTCTTCCCAGGTCACAGAGCATGACTAGAAAACTCTCCTATAGAAGTCAATGGGACTGAGTCAGTCTTAAGTCTCCTATGTGCATGTAGCTACTGTAAAGCATCTCTGACTAAAGCAGTGCAAACAAGCCCTAGTGGCCAAAGTGAAAACTACTAGACTCAAGAATTATTAAAAAATATTGAAAGTGATAGGAAAAAAAATAAATAAATGATTCCTAAAAAATGTGTTTAAACATAAAAAACGGACTTAAACAATGACTCATTTTTTGGTGACACATTCCCTTTAACAGTGTTGGACAGGCGTACTCAACTGCACTTTTCAAAGCGCTGTATGGAGCCAAAAACCTGAACAGTAGGCTTACACCAATAGGACAACACGGCATTTATATTGCACTTTTTATCCTTTATTCAGTTACGCAACTCCTTCTCAAAATCACAAACCTTTTATTTTTTGGAAACAGAAATCGCTGTACGGAGTGTTCAGGAACTTACCTATGAATAAAACCCATTGAATGAATGGCATCTAGAGCTAAAACCACTTCAGCCGTGTAGAACCGTGCCCATTTCTCCGGGACATCATAGTTGCTCATTAAATTTACCAGGTCTCCTCCCGGCATGTACTCCATCACCATATAAAGATACCGATCATCTTGATAAGCATAAAACAGCTGTGTAAAGAGTAAAATATAGGTTATCATCTTACTAATGACGCTTTATAGGAAATCGACTCAAGAGTGTGGAGGCACTTGATAACCCTTGCAGTTAAAACAAACCCAGAAAGAATCAAATACATTGTGTTCTTTGCTGATCAATGTGGATTAATAGTTCAGTCATTGGATATATAGGATAAAAACAGATTAAAGGGGTTTTGACATTAAAAACACTGATGGGATATGGATCTACCTTCAATGTCAGATATGTGCAGGTCCCACCTATGTCCAAAACAGGAGCCCAGAACTCCCCATCCTGAATGGAGAAATGGTTGCTCTTGTGTGGTCACTCTCCAATCATTTCAGTTGAAGTTCTGAGTACAGCTGAATGCAATAGCTCCACTGTACTTAAAACTCCAGTGCAAGCGCAGCCACTTCTCCATTCAGAACGGGGAGTGTCTGTGGTCCCTTCTGGGGACTGAGGTGGACCTGCACCTAGCTGACATTGACGGCATATCCAATAGATGGTTTCCTAGTAAAGGGGCACTAGCTTGCACAAAGGCTTTAGCAGCTAGAACTCCCAACAACATAGCATTCCCTAGATGTTCTCCACCTTCCTAAAACACACTTGATACAAATTTGGTGGGAGAATAGGAGTACTTCATGGACAAGAGACTATACAAGTCTCTCCAGATGTCGATATAACTCATCTTGACATGGTCTTATCGGCAGAACGGAGTTTCTCAGTCTCTGATTTTATCTTTCTACTGAAAAACACTTTAACCCTTAGGCTTTGTCTACACTGGTTTACAGTCAGATTTTATGTGGATTCAGTATTTAGAATCCACAAAACTGACCGCAAACCATTCCCATTGAACGCAATACAAAATCCAAACTGTAGTTGGCTATCCTGACGTCGGATTTCAAATCAGTTCTAAAAACTTGGAACAAGGTCTATAATCTGACAGAAAACAGCGGAATATGGTACTGCTTAATATGGGCTGGCTGAAAATTGACTGTTTTTGGGTGTGGATTTTGCAGAGTGTAAAATAATGGTTGGATTCTAATTATTTGCTTGAATCCAGAAACAATGATCAGGTTGAGTATGGACCAAAAGTATGGACCAAAAGCGCGGTGCTCGGGCGATCTAGTAATCAACTTACAATATCAGATTGCAAGATCATTACATCTTGCTACCGTAAGCATCTCTCTCTCTCACTAGCAGCTTCCTCTCATGACCAATACGGCTCTGCTAGCTCACATTTGTAGCCAGACATCCTGCTTGGACAATGTCATTGTTTCCTTACAACCTCTCCACCACCAATGTCTCTGTAACAGGCTGAGCTAGGAATAGAAACTAGCAGAGCTGAAATGTCCGTCACTGCTGAAGACCCACCCACAACCTGCGCACAGTTAGTGGGAGTCTGCAGAGGCTGTCAAGAGTGGGAACAGCTAGATAGAACAACCCTTTTAATCTGAGAACACCACGTGTCACAGAAATCAGAACAGGAAATGTGGTTACTACAATCTTTCTGTAGAAGGACTGAAATTTAAAGGGAATGTGTCATCAAAAAGGACTTCTTGTTTAACTCACATTTTTATGTTAAACACATTTTTTAGGAATTTTTGGTTATTTTTTTTTAATTTTCCATTTGACTTTAGAATTTTTTTAAATAATTCTAAAGTCCTGCCCGTTTTCACTTGGCCACTAGGCCTAATAATTGTCTGACACTGTTCTGTTTAGAGAGCTTTTCAGCAGTGTGCTCATTATCAGTAACAGCAGGGTCAAACTGAAAGGAGACACCATTGTGTACAGATAACACAGAATCCACCAATCACAAGAGGAGATGTCACAGCTCCCCCTCTCCCCTCCCTTCACAGTGAAAACTCTCCTATACCAGTCTATGGGACAGAATCTGTCTTAAGAATCCTATGTGCATGAAGCTGCTGTAAAGTATCTCTCTGACGGCTGGTAAAGCAGTGCAAGCAAGAACATCTTCCCCAAAATCATACATAGACGGCCTAATACCGAAATCTACAATCAGCAAATAAAAACGACTGAGAGGAAAAGAATATGGATCAGGGGCTTGATTTAATAAGTAAAAAAAAAAAAAATGCGACAGATTCCCTTTAAAGAAAAGCACTCTAAGGCCCGGTTCACACGGCTTATTCAAGCCATAATTGTGGAACGGATTTCGCCCGCAATTACGGCTTGAGTGAGAGGCGGGGGCGTAGCGGGGGCGCTGCCCGCCGTCCCCATAGACTTTCATTAACCACGGCGCGTATCCCGCCGGGATAATGTGCATGTCACTTTCTCCCTGCCCGGCGGATTCGCCGAGCGGGGAGGAGAGAGACGGAATTCATAGTTCTCTATGAGAACTGTGGATTACCGTAATGGTTGGCACGGATTCCAGCCGCATTGCAGCGCAGTACTGCGTGCAATACGGCTGCAATCCGTCCCTGAAATAAGCCGTGTGAACGGCCCTTAAAAATCAGGGGAGATTTGTCAGCAATGTGCATACAGGGTTAAAATGACCCATGATGCACTGTAGTTTTATGTAGCAAGGTCACTTTAAAGCGGAGTTATGGTGATCAGATAAAAAGCATTTATTTTTACCTACAGATTAGTCGAACAGTGCGGGTCAAATAGAACATAAAAAAAAAGTTTGTAGCTCCGGGATTTGTTTTTTTTTTTCTTAAAGGAATTTCCCCCTTTAACCCCATTATTTCCTCATGTCATTAAAAAGTTTGCTTTATAAAGGGTTTTATCTTACAAAAAAAAAAAGAAGATGCGTGTTCCTACTCCCTCCCCACAACCCAAGGACTGTTGGCAAAAGCCATGATGTCCCTTTCTTCCCAGAAAAAAGCAGAATCTGACCTCTTTATCATTTCCAGCTTGCTTAAAAGCTTCATGGCGTACACTTTTCTGGAAGATTTGTGCCTTACCTTTCAAAACAAAAAGGTGCATGCAACCAGTTATGCCTTTTATGACAACATTAACAAATATGTGGTTAATTGTATCTATTAATTTTATCTATCTACACAAACAACACACACACAGTGGGGAAAATAAGTATTTGATACACTGGCGATTTTGCAAGTTTTCCCACCTGAACGGAGCAGTCTAATTTTTATTGTAGGTACTCTTCAACTGTAAGACCCAGAATCTAAAATAAAGTCCAAAAACCTATCAAATTTTTTTATTTTTTTTTTTAAAACAAATTTTTGAATTTTACTGCATGAAATAGGTATGTGATCCCTTACCAACCAGCAAGAATTTTGGCTTTCACAGACCTGTAAGTTTTTCTTCAAACAGTGTAATACAGTTAATAAGGGCTGAGTAGAAGGGGCTTTTTTAAACCCCTTCCCTTTATAAGAACCCTTTCACATACAAATCACACTCCAACCTCTCCACCATGGCGGAGACCATAAGAGCTGTCTAAGGACAGCAGTGACAAAATTGTAAACCTGTACAGGCGGGGGCTACAGGACAATAGGCAAGGTTTGGGGAGAAGGCAACACGTTGGGTAATTATTAGAAAATGGGAAAAAAACAAGATGACTGTCAATCTTCCTTGGTCTGGGGGCTCCATGCAAGATCTACCTCATGGGGGAAAAGAGATTCTGAGAGGAAACACCCAGAACTACCGGGAAAAAGTTTTTAAAAGACCTAAAAAGAGCAGAGATCAATCTCAAAATTACCGTTTAAAAAAACATTTTATGGGGTTTAAAAACCCACAGGCACGCAAGGCCCCCGCTCACGCCGCACATGTCCCCGGGCCCCCTTTAAAATTTGCCAATGACCTTCTTGAGACCAGAGGGGTATGGGAGAAGGTCTGTGGTTTTATAGCAAAAATAAAAAACTTTTTGGTTTCAATTCCAATCGCTGTGTTTTGGTGGGAAAAAGGGTGAGTAAACCCCCAAAAAACACGTCCTAACCTGAAACATGGGGGGGAAACATTTTGGAGGTGCTTTTCTGCCTCTTCTCCCCATTCTCAATAACCTTTTAGGTAAAGCTCCAAACTGAGTTGCAGAATATGGATTCTCCTAGTGATTATGCTCAGGATGCCGGAGGGGACAGAGAATGTGGTTAATGAGGATACATAACTTTTTTTTTTTTTCTATTTTTGCTTGTACTGTCATGGAAAGCTGTCCTGTGATTGGAGGTACACTTTAAGAGCATGACAAGTTCAAGCAACAATCAGCAAATGCCAATTTAGGGTTCATTAATGTAATGCAGGGTGAAATTCTTAAGTTAAAGGGGTTGTCTCACTACATTGATTTGTCCCGTTTTCTTGGTTTCATTTTGAATTCAGGGGTGTGCTGGCTTCTACTGGGCTGCAGCAGAAGCCAGGTCTGTAGCTATAGCGACCAGTGCTGGCAACCTATCAGGAGAGATCAAACAGGTCTGTAGCTATAGCGACCTGAGGAGCTGATGCAGCCCATACAAGAAGGGATATCTTGGAATAGGACACTGTTAATGGACATATATTGCAAAGTGACTTGTCTTTAACATAAAATGCAATCCTTGTAGTGAGACAACCCCTTTAAGCAGCCGGATGTTGGATCAGTGTTAGAGAGAAAAGACCTCTGAAGCAACCCATGTCTGCAAATCTACTGACAGGCTGAAGAATTTTGACTAGATATCTCTGATATATATAGATAGAGGAGGAAGGGTGGGTGGATGTAAGGATAGACTTTTCACCTGATATTTGTATCAATACCAAGTCAATGAAAATGTCATGACTGTCAGAGGAGAACTTCTTCTTGACAATGTAAAAGGCACACCATACAATATTTCATACTGTGTCAGCAGCTCCTTAGCAACAGACTGTACACAATAACTCATAGTAACAGTAGCAGTCTGTTGCTAAGACGCGTCTGGCAACATTTTTAATGGCATCTATATACCCTGAGGGAAGGCAAATTTTCCTTTTAGAGCTTCACTGTTGGGGCTCGGCAGCCACATTCCTAGAAAAGAATCTGGGGCACAAGCGCCACTGCTGGTGCCAGCATTTGTTTTACAGAGTCGACAAATACACCACTGTTCATAGAAGCAAGAGGTTGTAAATCGGTTACAATTTTTACTTTTCTATAGCACCATTAACATTTTGGTAAAAACAGAGGGGTTTTAAAGACAAACTAATTTTCTTTTTATTTTATGACATTTTTAGGTTTAAAAATATACTCTCTATAAATACCTGCAACAGAAGCTACCTGGGCAGAGGTATGGACAGTCACAGGGATAATTACAGTATGGGGGACTCCACACAACGTATTGCGGGGCATACAGGTATGAGCCGCAATACGTGTTTGTTGCACTGTTGAAATTATGCGCTTGCAGGCGTGTCATTTTAACATGATTACACCCTGCAATGTCCGGAGGAAGATTTCTGCCTCCTATATTTTACCATTTCACAGCATGTCAAGTATTTACAGGCACCCACAAAAAAAACCAGTGCAAAATGCGCGTGTTAATGACGGCACGTATTTTAGACTCTAGTTAATGAGAAGCGTATTGTACATTGTTTTGGGTGTATTTCGGCACGTATTTCGACACAAAATACACCCAAAACAATGTGAAAAAATATGCCGTGTGAACATACCCTAATGGTTTATGGCACTATATAGTTGGTCTATGCAAGGATTAGATCACAGGTCATAAAATGATACACAGTCTGTTGACTTACAGGTGCAGCCATAGTGACTGTTTTTATAGTCCTTACTTGCTTAAATTGAACCTGTGCTGCTGAAAAGCATTACGATTTCCTAGCTGCATGTTGAAGAGCAGGAGCCGCGAGCAGGTTGATCTAGAATTTCTTAGAAAAGTTCCGATATATTCATAAATTTAGTTCCTGCTCATCCTGGGATCAAGAGGCCAGTGTGTGGTCCTCATCAGTGACTGACAGCCATCTTTGATGGAAGGCTGTCAGTCCTTGATAAGACCACCCACTGGATCCTAAGCCCAGAATGAGGAGAGATTTAATGTATATAAAAAATAAAGTTAAATTGGAACTTTTCTAACAAAACTTTATAATCACTTTATCCAATCCCCTGTCTACAGATCCCTAGGTTTAAACTATATGCATTAAGAACATGATCCTTAAAATTTTGTTAACTGATTTACAGTTAGTTTAATAGTTTTTACAATGTTGTATTCACATGGAGCTTAAAAAGAACCCATCACCTCCACAGAAACCTCAATGTAACAGATTACTAAAATAAAAACACTTACTCAAATATGTTTCCTTAGGAAAACCAAAGCATTTCATCTGTTATTCAGTTTTTAAAAAGCGCTGGCCCTATAAGAGAGCTCTGTAATCAGGCCATGTCGGCAAAGTAACCGTTTCTGAGCTAGGAGAGTCCACTGTACAGGGGGGACCGTTAGTTACACAGTGCCCCCGCAGCAATGTGATATAGATGCCTGTGTTCTATGGAGGAGGCGGCGGCGGCTGAAGCAACAGGTAAACTATCACACCGTCCTCGGTGTGCTTTGCCTGCTGTACTGTACAAAGTGAGAAACTCAGATCACCCTGTACAAGCATCTATGCTCTCACTTTCCCCCCACAGTTGGGTATCTTCCCAAAATATTCCTTTTTGATAAGACTTCTGATTTACAAAGTAAAAGTAAAACCTGTTCCCTTTAAGGTTATTCGCCCAGCATAGCAAAAAAAATTGTTCAGGCACCCCCTAATTATAATAGGAAAAACGCCCCTTTTCTAACAATTTTTTTGCCCCTGTTTTTTCGCGTGGCTATTTCACAACATTTTTATAATCCCCCCTTTTGATTTTTCCACAATTTCCCATACAATCAATTGTATGGGCCAACGGAAAAAAAAAAAACAGAACAGACTGCAGTTTTTGCGCACGTCACAAAAACCAGGGCGCGCTCAAAAAAAAACTGACTTTCGACAAGTTTTTTTGGTCTGGGGTTTT
>JAODAL010016766.1:0-79697 GCA_025379985.1 Phyllomedusa bahiana | reverse complement strand
GGCCCCGGGGGCAGTGGGACCCCGGCGGCACCCCGTCCCCCCGGGGACCGGGCCCGGGGACACGGGTGCGACCGGGTCCGGGGGCCCGGACCGCGGCGAAACCCTTTACACGTAACATTTCAGATAGGTGTTTTTTCCACTTTGACACAGGCCAGTTTTGTTGAAGAGGCACCTTTTCATTTAAAAAGGGAAATACCGCAAATTGTGTAGTCACCGCAGGTTATTTGTTAGGTGAAAAAACCCCCACTTTTATTATCCAATACTTTTCAGAGAGATGTTTTTTCACTTTGGCGCATCCACTTTTTTGAAAAGGGGCACCTTCATTTAAAATGTGAATACAGCAATTTTAACGCCCCCAGGTGTATTTTTGGGTGCAAAACCCACTTTATTATCCTATACATTTCAAAGGGTTTTTTTTCATTTTGCGCGGGCCATTTTGTTGATAGAGGCCCCTTTGCATTTTAAATTTAAATACAGCTTTTTTGAAGTCCCCGGGCGGTGTTTTTTTTAGGGGGCAGATCCACTTTTAAAACCGAATACATTTTCAGAAGGTGTTTTTTCACTTTGGCGCATCCACTTTGACCAAAAAAACACACTATACAAAACATTTAGCGACTAGATAAATATAAAAACAAACTTTTATTTAAATAATCAATTAAAATACTCACTTCCCCAAATTTCAACCCTCAACAACTAGAAACACCCTCCCTAACCAAGACAAAGTGAAGGTAATCGCCCCAAAAAGGCGCCCTTACCCGGAACCTGTCCCTTCTGACAGCCTAATTACCCCTATTCAATATAATAGTAGTGACAAACACCATGCGATAGAAACAAAACTAAGAAAGGTAATCCTGCCCCTTCAGGGTTTTAAAAAAAATTCAAAGCAAATCCCCAAAAATCTATGTTGTTTAATTTAGGGATAGAAAATCACTATTAATGTAAAAAAAGGAGACGAAGATGCACAATCTCAAACACGATTTGAAAATACCCCAACCAAAAAAAGAAAAAAGATAACTCTTTAAAAATACAAGCAAAAAGATGTAAGTAACACGCCCCATTACATGCAAAGGACAACCTACACCTATATATATTTAACTAGGTAAGAAATCCCTAATTATACGGGAAAAAGAGATAAAAATATACAATCTCCCCCTAATATTGTCAAAAAACCCCAGACCAACCGTTTCCCCCTATAAATAGAAGGGGTTTATCAGGGTCAATGGGTTTTAACCCAAATATAGATCCTGATAACAAAATCCACAGACAAAATCCACACCAGAACAAAGAAAAGGGTGAATATACCGCGTTTTGTTCAAAAACCCAAGTCCAGGTCCCCCAGTCACGAGTTAAGGGACCACAAAGCAAAATATCGTAGTAAGGAAAGCACTGGAGTTTTACCCCTGTCCGTTTTTTTAAGCACCAAAAAAATGCAAAGACCGCCCAAAGCAAGGGGAGTCTAGCCCCTTTTCCAAATTTCAGCAAGAAAGAAGAAACCGCTCAGCAAAAGGGGGCACCCTTATTTCAAAGGAAAAATCCCGTTTCAAAAAAATTTGCCTTTCAAGCAAAATACATGTGCCAACAGAGTACAATATATACAAAATAGCGGGAAATACACTTATGATATGCTAGGTGTGGATTTGGGTGTTTGTATAGATTAGCTACCGTCGCCTAGTTGCTATATATTTACTTATGGCACATGTATGTTATGCTTGATAAAGGCTCCATGTGAGCTGAAACGTTGCAAATTTTTTTGTACAGGGATTTTTACTTTGAAATAAAGGTGCCACCTATGCTGACCCGGAATTCCTTCTTTCTTGCTGAAATTTGGCTATAAGAGGCTAGACTCCCCTGCATTGGCGTCTAATTGCATATTGTTTTGGTGCTTCACGAAGCGGACGTGGGGGAAAACTCCAGTGCTGTCCTACTACGATATTTGCTTTGTGGTAGTGAGTCTGAGGCAAACGTGCACGGGGGACTTATCATGGAGGACATTTGTGAAGTCCCCGGCCATCAGAATCCGAGTGAGTACATACTTAATACCATGAAGATATTCAGAGACTCTTAAATACATGAAGATGTGATGATGTCTTTTCTGAGACTCACCTTCCATAGAGGTCTGAAAATAAAATATGAACAAGAAAATAAAACGCCTGAATCACGAGTTGAATCACTATTGAAATAACATCTTATACGTTAATTGGAATATTATAAAGATCCCAAAGGATACCGAGGGGTCCTACGCTCCAACTTACCGTCCAACTTCTTTCTCAATGATAAATCTATATTGCAAAGAAATTGAGATGATTAATAACAAAGTAATGCTTTTTGATGAAATTATTTTACAGGAATATGGAATTTTTGACAGAAGGAGTTCTCTACCTTGAAATAAGCCTGTATTAATGTGGAAGACAAATTAAGTCACTTTGTCATCTGGGGAACTTTGATATCATAATATAGTTGTCACAAAAATTGAGTCCGACATAGAGGCGTGACGAGATTCAAAAAAATGAAACGTGATAAATTGCATCGCGATATGGAGGATTACGCTAACCAGGGTAAAATCTTTAATTTAGCAAGGACAACAAGGGCAATCTACGTATAGTATGGAAGAAGACCGCGGAATTTGGTCATGCTAAGTTGGTTACACTACACAACTCTGTTTTCGACTGATGAATCGGTCCAGTTCTGATTTTTTAGATCCACAGAAACCCACGAAAGAAGTTACCAAGGGTGAGAAGGGTAAGTAGGAAAACATCACCGACAACAAAGACAAGGAAAGAGAGCTGAACAAACAAATCCTCCCAGAACAGATTAACCCGGGCTTCGTGTACGTTCCAGCATCGAGGGGCAATCCATCAGGACATAAAATCTTGTGTGAATATCTCTTCTGTTAACTTTGTCGGATATTGAGGTGGAAATTGTAGAATAGAGGTCGTTCCTTTAGTCCCTGTTACAGGTATTGATTGGTTTCCAATTTGAAGTTGAGATCTTCAAATTTCTTCTTCAGACGCTTGCCCTGAAGGCTTTCTTTAAAATCATAAAAGAGTGGATGGTAATGTAATTTTGTGATGACGATGATTCTAACATAACTGTTCATTTTGGAAATGATGTGGGTTAGAGGAATACAGACTCCTCTCTCCTCCTCATTCTAACCAATTGTTGGAGACCTACATTGAGTTGACTACTACTTAAATATGAGAGATCTGTCAATAAAATGTCAGTTTAATAGATCTAATTAAGATCATCTAGGGGAGAAACGAGGCCCTTAAGAATTTGATGAACCAATACGTTCCCAGATCGTTATAAAACCTGGCAGACTAAGGGGGGAGCGTCATGGTAATGGACAGTGGACCAATATGAGAGGGAAAATTTAATTTCGCCATAATGAGTGATGTGTGATGTATACTCTGTTTTGGCAAAGGACCCCAAGATTAGATATTATGAAGGAGATTCAATGTATGAAATAGGACAAGAGGCTATTTGAGAAAGAATTAACGATTAAAAATAGGGAACTGTTTTGAAGATCTCCGTCGCCGCCCAGTGACCCAGTTTTAATACACCCTCCCAAAGATACACAAGGATATTGGTAATCCCCCTGTGGAGAAACCAAATTTGTCGGGTAGGGGTTCAGTTTTCAGTAACATAGCGATATACCTTGACAAAGTCCCTTCGGGTCCTATTCCACGTCCGCTCCCTCCCTATGTCAGGGACAAACGTCCTGATTTTTTATAAAGGTTGCAAGGAGTTGATTGGCCAGAAAATTCATCCTGTGTTTTCGTTCGAACGTTGTCCTCACATACACGTCTATCGATACATGTACAGGAATTGGAGGCGGTTTGTGTGCTCTTGCCGGCTCGGGAATGCGATCCAAATATGGCACAATTTTGTCCTAACATTGTTGGAGAGTGTCCCTCAGAAGGAATTATATCCTTTTTTGAGGGACAAATATTATCTCCATTGAGAGCACAGCTATGGGGCCCCCACCTACGCTAAACATCTTCATGGCGGCTGTGTAGGACAGATTTGTGCATGAAATCTATTCTTGATTTCGGATCGTTTCCTGACTGGTGGCGCTACATCGAAGATGTTTTCCTTATTTGGACAGGCACATAATAGACCTTGATGAGTTTTCATATCACCTTAAAGAATGTGTTGTAGGTCCTACAATTAACTAAGTGTGTATCTGAGAAGGTCATTGCAGTTTTTTAGATACATTGGTCTATGTAAAAGATGGTCAATATGGAAACGGGATTTATTTGTTAAAACTACTGATCGTAAAACCCTTAGATTAGAAGAGTTTTTCACCCAAAGCAATCTTGTTTATATACATTACCGTGGAGTCAACTATTAAGATAAGGAGTGATAGTAACTGATGAGGAAAAATTGGACGTTCAGATTCAGGAAGATGTTGTAATAAATTTGTTCAGCGGAGTACCCAAAACATTACTTAAATACGACATTGATCACACTCCGCCTGAGATCGTTCAAAGGGAGGGGATCATTGGTTTGTAAACAGAAGAACAAAGTGGAAAGGATTCGTTTTGTTACAAACACACAGACAATTTGGTGGAGAGATTAAGCGAGTTTCCTCAGAAAAGAATGGGACATTTTAATGCAAAGGAATAACCCCAATGTTACCTAATTTTTCCATACTCCCCCATGATGGTTAATCGAAGGTCTAGGACTTTTGCGTGACCAGATTATCCATCGCTGAATTGTTCAATGATAGAGGTAAGAAACAAACAACATTTACCTCCTAAGTTGGGCAATTTTCCATGTTTAAATTGCTCATGATAGTGGTGATCTCTTAGCGTGTGATTCATTTTTCACACATCCCCATACAGGCAAAGGATTCAGATCAAAGGTAGATAAACCGTCTTCCGTCATATGAAATCTATAATGATTACATGTCCCTGTAGTTTTAGAATAAACGAAGGGAAACTACGATGGGAAGTCCAGGGAACGGCATTAACAAACATAAAAGTACGATTATGACGACAGATGACTGATTTACCGTAGCTAGACAATTAGTGGAAAAAGGACATTCTATATCTCATTTGAGATTCAGAATTATTGACAAGTAGAACCTCTATGGGAGGGGGATCGCGAAAAAACCTAAGGAGAAAGATTAAAATGGCTTAATTAAAACACTAAAACCATAGGTTGAACTCGATTCAATTTTGGTCTTTGTAGAGGTTTTTATATTTGGTATATTTTAAATTTTTTGGCTTTTGATTTTATTATTAAAAAAATTATTTTTCTTTTCCTTTTAGTGTCAAATGAGGGGATCATCGGCTCCTCTTATATATAATCCCCTTTTTTTATATATTAAATAGTCTTTTTAAATATGTAATTAAAATTTTTTTCTCTATATAGCTTTTGGCTTAATTGCCCTATTGTTTGAAAATATTGAATTTTATATCGCTTTTGGGACTATTGAAAAGGGATTGCTGTCACCTTTTTTGAGTGTTTGGGCCCCTTTATTTTTGGACTTTTTTGTCCAATATTGTCCCATGGTTTAAAAGAATACCCCTAAAGTAGTGGCAACAACACCGCATTTTTGGTCTGTTCCCTTTTCCCGGTCTTATATGGCAACGGTCATGCGCAGTACAGTTCAAACGGACAACGAGTTGACATGCGCGGGGGCTGAAAAGGACATGCGCGAGCAACGTGGGACCCGCAACGGGGGATGGAATCCCCCTCGAAGTGAGTTTCCTACCATTTAAATGTTCTTTTTTCACATTGGTGTAGTTATTACTATCTGTGATTTTATTTTAAGAATAATACACTTATGAATCTAGGTGTGAAAGGGGGTTTTAAGATTTCACCGCCATTTTCATAATTGTACTCTATTTTGGGACATGTATTTTTGCTTGAAAAAACTCCATGTAGCTGAAAAAATTTCAATTTTGTACTGGGATTTTTACCTTTGAAATAAAGGGGCACCCATCTGACCCATTCTTTTTCTTGCTAAATTAGAGAGGGGGCCCGTCAAGCTTTGTTGATAGAGGGACCTTTCACTTAAATTAAAAATTTTTTTTTCTTTTTTTTTTTTTTTTTTCAAAAATTTGTAGGGCACCGCAGGTTATTTGTTAGGGGCAAAACTCCACTTTTTTTAAACCGTAACATTTCGATATATTTTTTCACTTGCCAGGCCGCTTTGTTGATAGAGGCACCCTTTCATTAAATTGAATCACAATTTGAAATCACGCAGGTGTAAATTTTTTTGGGGCAAAAATCCCCTTTTTTTATCCCTATACATTTTAGATATTTTTTTTTTACTTTGGGCCGGGCCCCCGTTTTTTGATTAAAGGGAACTTGCACAAAAAATTTAATACTGCAATTTTTAGTCACCCCAGGTGTATTTTTTTAGGGGCAAAACTCCACTTTATTTTTGTATACATTTCAAAAGGTGTTTTTTTTCTTTGGGGCCCGTCCGGCTTGTTTATAGAGGGACCTTTTACTTTTAAATTTTTTTACAGCAATTTTGAAGACCGGGTGTATTTTGTAGGGGCAAAAAATACCCCTTTATTATCGTAAACATTTCAGATAGGGTTTTTTTATTTTTGGGGAGTCCGGCTTTGTTTAAAAAGGACCCGCACTTAAATTTAAACACAAATTTTTTTTGTTTGAGGGGTTTGAGAATGCTGGATTTGCCGTCTTTTTAAAAAAGAATTTCCCAAAATTTTCCCTACCTTTTAAAAATTTTTATCTTTCTAAACAGAGCAAATCAGGGTAAGCGAGCAAAAGGGGGGGGGGACATGGGGGTAGAGGACGAGATAAGGTGCTCCCCCACTGCTGCGATAACACCTCCAGGGGATGGGTTTTTTGCGAAAAAGTCAGGCCTGTCTTTGCGGGGTCAGGCCCTGGAAATTTCAAACAACAAGTCCCAATCTGTTCTTCAGTGGTTAAATGAACCGCATCCAACAGTTTTAACCTCCTCGTCCTCCCACACGGCCACAAATGTCGTCATCAATCTCACCCATCCGTCCAAATGAAGCAAGCACCCCAAAGGTAAACTCCTGTACCCACCACTGTGGATAACCCTTTTTTCAAAAGACAAAAGGGGTTTTGGGTTAGAAGGATGTTAAAAGATCAGAGGCCAAAGGTGATTTTGTCTGCTCTGCACCCATTACTGAGCCTCAAGGGGGAGAAGAAACCCAGCAATCTGCAAAAACCCGGGGGGTGGGAAACCCTTTTTGCAGTGCCTCTTGCTTGTAGCCCCAGCTCCTGGATGCAAAAGCCCAGGACGACAAGTCACCGTTTTTTAGGGAATGATGAGATGAGACGAAATTGCGGCCCACCGTGGTCTTTCCGCAAAATTTTCCTTTGCTACGCTTCATACGGGAAGGGGGGGAAACATGGGGTATGTCAATAGGGGTCCCCCTCAAAAAGGGAAGATGGGTCGCAAAGTCCGCTGTTTGATTCCGCAGCCACGGTCCGGAAACCCCCTCCCGCTTATACCGCAAAAAGGTCCGGACCTCTCAAGCCTGGGCCTTTTTTTGAGCAAGCCTCTGATTTTTCCCAGCGATGTCATATGCCGCCTTTGCCGTAAACGCATAAGTAAGGCAAGAATCTTAGGGTTTTTAACCACCCCAACATGTCTAGTCACATGCAGCGAATGCATGAGTCGAAATGGAGGCAACACTTGGCCAAAAAAGGCCAGACCGACGCCGGGCTTACAACCACTGTCACACCCTCCCTCCGCCTCCTCCTCCTCTGGCACCACCAAGCGTTCCTCAGCTGCCCATGTCTCTCAGAGTCATGATAAAGGGAAACAGCCTCCGCTCAGCCTCCAATGTCGCCCGAGAACCACCAGCACCACCAGAGACCCATCCTCCCCCTTCTCCTTCCCCCAGGTTTGGACGACCTGCACGCCGTACAGTGGCCAGTCTAGCAGCCACCTTCTGTCCTTCCCGGGTTTGGGAGCAGAAGAAAACACTTTAACCCAAACCATCCCAAAGCCAAAAGCCTGAATGTCGGCATTGCCAGGCTTATGGCTTGGAAATTTTTGCCTTTCCGTCTGGTGGACACAGAGGGGTTTTCCCGCCACATCATGGCCCTTGCCTGCCCCCAATACCAGAGGCCGAGCAGCATTTCTTTGCCAGAAAAAGCCGTCCCTGCCCTGGCCAGCCACGTGTCATCTAAAATTTCAAGCGCGGTGCCTGCATCTGTGTCCGGAAAAGTCCATATGACCACCGACACATGGACTGGTAAGCACGGCCAAGGCCGCTATATCTCTGTGACAGCTCACTGGGTGAGCTGGGTGGGTGTCTTTTGGTGGTGACGGTGGCTCTCAGGCTCGGCGCACGCTCTTCAAAACCGCAGGGATGTGCAGGGGTTTTTTCCCCAAGGTCCTTGGTGGCATCCGGGCCCCGAGAAACCAGGGGGCCCTGTTTTAAATTTAAACTGTTTTGAAGACCGTCCACACACAGATCAGGAGCTGAGGACGGCTCTCCGCAACGAGGGCCGAGCACTGGCTGGGTGACAAGAACCTTGTTTCCAGGCAAGGTGGTGTGCGGGTAACGGTCGAAATCTGCTGCCATCCTTAAATCGATAGGGTGGAGCACATCCCTTGCCTTGGCACATGTTATGAACCTCGTCGTCCAGAAATTTCTAAAGCGTTTCCCGGGGTTGGCGCCTGCGGGAAGCTCGGGTTTTTAGTTCGCACTTCCGCCTTTCGCACCCTGCTTGCCCCCTGGTGCTTTTTGCAGCATCAGCTGGGCCCCCTCGTAAAAACCGCTAATTGTTGACGGGCAACACGCGGAATTCCCCCCTCCACATCTCCGGGGATTGGGGCAGCAGCGCAATGCCTTTTCGCAACGAAGTGCACATGGCCTGACAAACAGCGTGCGGCCCCCGGGGTGTTGAGCCACCGAAGTGGAGGCAGGTGAAAGAGCTTGCACCACCCTTCCCTTTTTTGAAAAAGCCCCCCAAAAATGGTCATGCAGACAATCCCCTTGTCGCATGAGCATTGGGGTATCTTAGTTCTGGAACGATCTTTGGACACTCTGAAAAAACAGGCCCACCAGGAGGGAGGGGGAGAGGGACACAGAGCGGACAGGATTTTCTTCTGTCAAACCCAAAAGGGCCACATTTTTCAAAATTTTAAGCGGTCTTCATTTGCGTGGTTCTTTTCCAGGGTAGTGCAAGGCACCCTCGCTCTCAGGGTCATCATCGAGGCAAGGGGTCTGTGTTGAAGCTGTTCCGGGGGGAAAGCGGAGGAGGGGGAGGTTTTCCTGACAATGACTTACCGACGTCCCCCCCTTGGAAAGGGTTGGGCGCGAATTTGAGGGGGAGGAGGAAGAGAGGAAGATCAGTTTGCTAGTGCCCTCGACCCAGAGGCTTGGAAATCAAGGCTCCATTTTCCCACATGAGTGCGGACTCCATTTCCTCAAACATGATCCTCGCTTAAGGCCACAAAATGAAAAAACAGTTACTGGGTGGCCACCCCCCGGGACCCCCCGGGTACAAAACAAAATCAGCATTTTCCCTTTCCCACCCCCCAAATGAGAGTAAAATGAGGAAATGCGACCTTGCTGTTTTGATAACGGGAGACATCTTTTGCTCTGCTTCCGTTTTTCAAATGTCATGTGAACAAAGGCAGCGACGTGACAGCAGTAGAGTGCCAAGAGCCGTTTTTGGGGGCACAGCAGCGGGGGAAGGTGGAGAAGCCTAATGGGGTTACTCTGGCAAACTTATTTACCAAAAGAAAGAAAACGGCTCATTACATTACAAACAAAAAAGAAAAGGTAATTGAGGATAGACTTATACAAAGGGGTACAAAAAAAAGAGAATCCAAAAAAAAAAAAGAAAGTCAATTCCTGTCACAACAACAATTTTAAGTAAAAACAGCCAAAAAAAAATCAGGGGGAAAAAAAAGAATAAATTAATTTTTCACAAAATCAGTAACAATTTTAAACAAATTAAATCAAAACTTTCATAAAAATCTTTCCCTTTTGGGGCAAGATATTTTCTGTCTGAAAATTTTTGGAAAGGGGTCAAAGTTATCCCCAAAAAAGGGGGAAAACAATAGGAAATATTATTCTCCCTGGGTTTTTCCAAACCTGCTCTTAACATCTAAAATATGGTTGTCCCAAAAGGGTTTTTTTAATGTGGAGGTACGATTCAATGTTGCAATTTGGGTATTAAAACAAAAGAATTTACTGACACTCAAAAAATTTCAAAATATGACATAAAAAAAGTTTATTAAATTGAACAGCCCCCACTTATCTCATAATCGAATGTTTATTTTTCAAAGGGAAAAATGTAGGGACACAACACGTAAAAAACAAAACCCCCTAATAGGAGAACATATTTACACCATAAAAAAGCAAAAAAAAAACCAAAAGTCAGGGCGCTGCAAAGCCCCTTTTTAGGGAAAAAAACAGTGGCATCTGCTGGCTTCAGTTTTTATGCCATAAAAAAAAAAATCCTCCATATAGGGTGGGAAATTTTGGGTTAAAATCTTTTTGACAGAGAGAAGCCCTTTTTTGGGTTTTAAAACTGGCAACAAAAATCCTGAAGGATTTAATTTTCCGTTGATAGCTTTAATAATTAATGGCTTGGGGTATGTACGGTATTTTTTGGGTTTTTTACCCAATTATTCATTACTTGACATGATATATGTTGCTTCAACATAACATTTATGTTTTAGAAATATATATATTTTAATTGTAAAATGGTAACTTACTATATGTGCTCCCTATCTTTATCTATACTCAGGGGGTTTTTCATCAATATGTGATATCATGTGATCTAGCCGTGTCTTTTATTGGTCTTAAGGGGTTTTAAAATTTATGCCTAATATGGCCGCCCCAGTAGCAAAAGGGGTTTTTACGCCCAAACGGGCTTTTCTTTTTTATTCGCCGTAAGGGGGGTTTTTGCCATTGGTCTTTTTTCTTCTGTTTCTGAATAAAGTGAGTTTTTTACTGCTACCTGCTTCCCGGGCTTTTACGGTTTTCTCTGTGGCATTCGGTTTTGCCGCTTGGATCCGGGGGCTTCCGTTTTTCTTAATCTTTAATTTTCCACCTCACCAACGCATGCAATGCAGGGCACACATACAACACACAGAAAACCAGCTTCAGATCAGGGGCCCAGGGACTATTCTGCGTCTCAAAAACCAATGTTTTTGTATGTGTTCCGGACCCAAAATAGACTTCTGGGTATCCAAAAATGAATGAATGGCCCGAGCTCACTCGCCACGCCATAGAGGTGTTGTCCTGCCCAGCAGCCAGCGTCAAAATCTGAGCGGACCTTCAGCACAGCTGGAGGAGTCATTACAGAAAAACGCATCCGGCTTTCCACAGATAATGTGATCTTTTTTGACTTTAAATCAAGATGAATCAGGCATGGATCTCTGTTTTTGTGGCCCCAATTGCCGAAGTCACCGATTAGTTGCGGTGTACTTCAAAATTCCTCTTTAAACAGAAAATGGTCCTCTGAAAACTTTTTTTTAAAATGATAAATTTCTTACTGCAATTTTTTTTTCTCAGTTCCCAACAGTTCATTTTGCTGGTTTTGCTGTGAGGAGACTGTAAAAGACAGCAAGGTTTCATGACAAAAACCGTATTCCATTTACTCCCCTTCATCTTTAGAATTTTTCGCATTGTCAAGGGTTTTTGGGGGGTCATGTTGCTGTGAGATACAGCTATAATCATGGTCCTTTGGAACAGAAATGTGGCTTCTAAGTGGATTTCTCCCTCACAATTTTTAACAGTGGCTGAGAAGTCATTTTTATAATTTTTTGGGGTCAGTTGTTTGAAAATGCAGCAATACCTACAGGTCCTATTGTAAAAAAAATGTTGTTTCTAACAGACATTTGTTCTTCACAATTGTCAAGAGTGGCTAAAGGGGTCATGTTTTGAATTTTTGGGGGCTTTTTTGCTGTGAAATGCAGCTAGACTACAGGTCCTATTGAAAAAAAATGTGTTTCTAACAGACATTTTTTTCTTCACAATTGTCAAGAGTGGCTCAAGGTGATGGCGCGGTCAGAAACAGGAATAGGTAGGACACTGTTAATGGACACATATTGCAAAATGACTTGTTTTTGCAGATCTTTAACATAGCTAGCAATCCCTTTTATTGAGGGCAACCCAATTTAATACAATTAAAAAAAGAGAAACAAAGACGTGGTGGGATTCCATCCTATTTTAAAAATGTTTTTCTAGAATTAAACTACTAAAAAACTTGCATGTACAAAATAGCTGGTACAAATATTCCTTTGAATTGTGCAAGGGAGGTACAGGAAGACTTGACCAGTTGTAGGTTATTCAGAGGACTTGGAGTCTGGAGCATGGACAGAGAACAAAAAAACAGAGACCATTTCCTCCACACGTTGAGTAAAACGAGAAAAAAGAATGCCAAGAAAAAGGGCACCTGGGGGGGAACAGGAATGTCAACCACCAACATTTCCAAGTGAAGCTCAAATTGGTCCGCACTCATACGGAGGGGCAAGCGCTACCCAGGTCTTGACTGTGTACTGAGGAAGGCTGGAGGTCTTACCTCAAACTTCCGCTTCCGCAAACCCGCTTCAGCACGACTGTTTTTCGTTGCTGGGGTCATAAGGGCATTTTTTCCGTGTTAATAGATGACAGACGCCAGCCTGGGGTCTTTACCGCACCCACTGTAACTCCGGCCCTGGCAGTGAACCTGCGTGTTAATAGATTGACAGCGCTAGCTGGGGTCTCACTGCACCCACTGTAAGTCTGGCCCTGGGAGCTGGACCTCCGTGTTAACAGATGGCTGACGGCAGCACTGGCCTTCACCGTTAGGAAACAATCAGGAGAGCTTCAAATTTCTCTAAAAAAAAACAGATTTTGAAAAAAAGGGGATTTCTGTGAGGTTAAGTAGTGTCAAAAAGGGCTCCAGGGCTGGACACAAATTGCACAAATTTGAGGCTTAAAATTTTCTGGGCTGGAGTCACTATGGGTCGCATCATTTGATCTTCCAGGGGAGTTTTGTCCTAACACTGAAGAAGGATTTGGAGGAAAAATTTAAACCATTGAATTGATTGGCTGAATCACTCAGAAAGCCGGAGGGCAAAATTTTTCTCTCACTAAGGGAAATGTTTTGGGGTGAAATTTGGACATTTTTATTACTTATGGGGTGAGCGGACAAATTAACACATCTACACGTGTAAAAAAAACCTTTAAAAAAATGCAAGGAGGGGTGTTTGTTGGGATGTTATGGACACTTGAAAAAAAAGCAAAAATGATAATAATGTAAAACTATAAATAAAACTTTTCCCTAAATAAATTCTGTAAACAAATGTCAGTTACCAAAAAAAAATACTAAATGACAGTCACTGTACAAAATAGCATAGTGTCACTTTGTGATCTGTGGGTCAAACAGGTTTAGGGGTCATGCTGTGGTACAGGACAGGTATAGTCAATGTCCAGTTCAAATAAAATGGTGGTTGAAAGACTCCTTTTTCAGGCACTTTTTAAATCAGGGGGTCATGCAGGTTTGGGGCTCTTGCTGTGGCCCAGGACAGTATAGTTAATGTCCAGTTCAACTAAAATGGTGGTTTGGAAAGACTCCTTTTTTCCGGCACTTTTTAAATTGGGGGGCATTGCAGGTTTGGGGCTCATGCTGTGGGCCCCGGACAGGGATAGTCAATGTCAGTGAAACTAAAATGGTGGTTGAAAGGGCTCCTTTTTCCGGCCTTTTTAAATTGGGGGATTTCAGGTTTGGGGCTCATGTGCGTTCCGGACAGGGATATTCAATGTCCAGTTCAAGTAAAATGATGGTTCCAAATCATATGCCTTCTGGCACTTTTTTTAATTTTGGGTGATGCAGGTTTAAGGGTCAGGCGTGGTTCAAGACAGAAAGGGGAATTTCTGTGACTTTTTTTTTGGGGTTTTTTAACCAAGGTGTTCCCTAAGATGTAGCATGTATCCATTTGAATGTTTTGGAGTTAATTTCCGTTTTCCGCCCTGTTTGGGTGAAAAATGAAGGTGTTGTTCCTCTCCCATAACTTTAAATGGTCATCGGTGAAATTTTATCACAAAGGAAATCTCTTGAAATTGCCTTTTATCGACTCGGGCCCAAAACGTTTTAAATGTAAGCTAAACACTAGGTCCCAGTTTCGTCTCCCGGAAAAACCACTCTGCAGAAAAACCATGTTGTCTCCTCTGTCGGGGCGAATGCCCAAGGTGCTATTGGTTCTGCATTTTCGCCCCTCACCTTGCGATAGGGCTCACACAAAGAGACTCTGAAACTTCTCTTTCTGCCTCGCTTCCTCTTTAAAAACTTCCGGGGGCCTTTTCCTTGGTTGCAAGAGCATGCCCCGCTCTGCCTGGAACAAAGCAAAATGCCCATTGGGGGCCCCGGTCCACTGCGATCCCTCTCTTTTATCCGCCGCCTCGTTCCCCCCTCATAAACCTACGAAAGCCTTGCCAGGTCTCCCCCACTCCTTCCCGGGACTCCCGACGTCTTTTCCAAAAAAAAAACGGGCCGAAACTCTTCCCCCCACCGGCCTTTTCGTGTCCTAGTACCGGCAACCCGGTTTATTACTCCCCCCCGGGCAGAGTCTCCCCTTTTTCGTCCCAAAACCAAGGGCAAGGTCAGAGTATATTCAGGAGAATTCCGAAAAAAGGTTTTAACGCAAGTCCTCTTCCCTTGGGGGCCGGATTCTTCTTTGCGAAAAAAAAGGGAAAATTTCGGGCCCTGTATGTTATCGGGGGACAAAATAAAATCACCATAAAAAATCGATACCCCCTGCCTCTGATCTTGGAACTGTTTGATCTCCTGCGTGGCACGAAAATTTTTTCCAAGTTGGATTTACCCGGAGCTTACAACTTGATTCGTACCGGGGGAAGGCGACGAATGGAAAGGGGACGGCCTTTAAACCTGTGATGGCCACTTGTACTCGTACCCTTTCCCGGCCTCTAAAACCCCGGGCGTTTTCAGAACTTGCCAACAAATCTTCCGGGACCTTCTCTATTTCTGCGTCGTTGTCATTTTGACGACATTTTAAAAATTTTCTCTCCAGATCAGAGATCCCCGCCACCATGGTTTCCATCAGGGCTCAGAGTCTCCGTACCCCCCAAAGCTTTATCCCAAAAACGGGAAAAGCCTTTTTTAAACCACCCTCTTTTGCTCTTTTGGGTACATCTTTTTCGGTAAGGTCTCCAATGGATCCCCCAAGCTTTCAGGGGCCCTGCAGTGGCCCCGCCCGGGTGGGGTCTCCGGTCCATCCACGCTTTTTTGGGGTTGAAAATTTTACAGGCAGTTCACCCGCAATTCTCCACCTGGTGGCCCCCCTGGTGCCCCCCAAAGAGGAATTGCAAACCCCCCAATTGGCCTCCCAAAGCCCAAAGAAAGCTTTTAATCGTCTTAAAGCAGCATTCGTTATTCTCCTGTTCTTTTTTTCCCTCGCCCCGGACCCGCAGGGGCCATTTGTCCTAAAAGGGGGACGCCGCTCAGTAGGTGCCGGGAGCGGGGCCCTTTTCAAAAGTCCCCCTTGGGGAGATTGCATACTTGTGGTTTTTTTTCCAAGACCTTCACAAAAATTACACAAACCCGGTGATCGTAAAATACTGGCCATAAAGTTACCCCTAGAAGAATGGCGCATTTTGTGGGGGGGAGTCGCCACCCCCATTGAGATCTTCACCGATCACAAAAATTCCTAAATTCCCAATCTGTCACGATTGAATCCTCGGCAACCCTGGGGGTCGCTCTTCTTTGCCCGCTTTAATTCCCCAAACATTTTTCGGCCCAGCCACAAAAAACGTCGGGAGTCCCCTCTTTTTGGGATCCTGGACACTGTGGGCCTAGACCCCACCTCTGCGCACTAATTTCCCTCCTAAATTTTGGCTCCTGAGGGGCCCCGGGTTAATTTCAACATCTAACCCCTGGAAGGAATTTTTGTCCGCCATGGGTCTCGAACCCTTAAATGGGGTCTTTTTCGAACAGGGGGGCCATCTGGGGTCCAAAGTCTTTTACAATTGGTCTCTCGCCTTTTGGGTTTGGCCCACTCTCGCTCAAGCGTTAAGACTTTGTTCACCTGTTTCTCCTGTCCCCGTAACAAAGTCCCTCGTCTCCCACCGCGGGGGTCTGCTTTCTGCCTTTTTTCCTCCAGAAAAAACCCTTAGCCCCATATTTGGGATGGATTTGTTAGACCCCGGCCTCCTCTGGAAACACGGTCACTTGGTGGTTTTCGATAGATTTTTTTAAATATGGCTCCTTTGTTCCCCTACCCGGGTTACCTCTGCCCCCCAAATGTCCGCACTTCTTAAACCCCATTTTTTTGGCACACGGGCTCCCCTTGCAATCGCTCGGATAGGGGGGGTTAGTTTGTGTCAAAAATTCTGGCGGGGGTCTGTGTGCTCGTTACAGGTTCAGCTGGACTTCTCGTCGCATATCACCCTCAAAAAAATGGGCAGGTAGAGAGGGTCAAAAACCCAAATTTTTGGTACCTATTTATGTCATTTTGTTCCCCTTTGATAACCGGGCTATCCCTCCCCCCGGGCAGAATTTTTTTAAAAAATTCCTTACTGAGTTGGGAGCCTCTCCCTTTTTTGTTTGTGTTTGGGCAAATCCCCCCGCCTCTCCCTTGGCTACCTCATCTCACATCCCTGCCGTAGATTTCTCAAGTGGGGACATCAAAGGGACTTTGGCAAATCACCCACGGCCCTTCTGGGGCCTCCGCTGCACAAAGGCCCAGGGTGAAGGCGGAGACCCCTCTTTTCCCCTATTTTTAACGGGGATAGGGTTTGGTTTTCTGCCAATCATTTGCTTCAAGGTGCCCAGTTTTAAGTTAGGCCCTAAGTATTTTTGGGGCCTTTTTTTGTGGTACTTCGGCAACTAAACCCTGTGTCCCATAAGCTCCGCTTCCCTCCCACTTGCCCCCTTTTATGTCTTCCCCCTCAAAACCGGTGGGGCTGAATCGCTTTCCCCTGGATCTGTCTCGGCCCTTTCTTGGGCCAACACTGAAACACTTTGAGGGGCAAGGAGGTGATGGTGGAAAGAATGTGGGGGGGAAAGGGGTTCTTTCTTTTTAGATTAAGGGGTTTGGGCCTGAGGAAACGTCGTGGGAATAGGGGCCAATCTGTTTCCCGACCTTCTAAGTTCTGAAAAAAGAGGGGGGGCCTAAGGGGGGGGGTATGTCATGGGGTCCGGCGGGGTGCCACGGCTGCCCGGACCCTTCCCCCCGCTACCCCCAGGGTCCGGCGCCGGGCCATTAGCCGTCCCGTCCCGTGAAACCTGCTTCCTGCCTGTCCCCGCTGCCGCAGGTGCCCCCTGCCTAGGAACCCCCGGCCCGGGGTGGTCTGGTTTAAAAGGCCAGTGCGCCCTAATTTGGGCAATTGCCGCCGCTGGTCCTTTACAAAAACGCCCCCCGACTCTCTGCCAGATTGTTGTGGGCGTTGCCCGTTTTTGGGTATTGGGGGTCCTTTAATTCCGTGTTTTCCTGCCGGGTTCCCCTACGTTTCCTTACTTCGCCTGTTTACCGCCTGACCAGATCGTCTGCCAGTCTCATGACCATCAACCTCTGTCGCTTGCCCTGACCTCCTGCCTGTCCCCGACTACGTCTCCGGATTCTGATTCTGTACCACACATTACCCCGGCCGCCATCGCAAGCAAGTCACGTCAGGGGTAGCGACCTGGTAGCCTTACGCCGCAGCAAGTCCATCCCGCTTTGTGGCGGGCTCTGGTGAATACCGGGGGCTACTTAGACTCCGCTCCCTGGCGTGGCTTAACGGTTGTCCAGCAAATCCACGAACCCTTACACCAGTTTTTTTCAAAGAGCCACCTTGTACTTATATTAGGATACAGAAATTTTCTAGTAACTGAAGGTGTATTTCATAGGTGCAAAACCCACCTTTTATTATTCGTATAACTTTTAAATAGCTGTTTTTCACTTTGGCACAGCCCAATTTTGTTCAAAGAGCCACCTTGTACTTATATTAGGATACAGAAATTTTCTAGTAACTGCAGGTGTATTTCATTGGTGCAAAACCCACCTTTTGTTATCCATATAACTTTTAAATAGCTGTTTTCACTTTGGTGAAGCCCAGTTTTGTTCAAAGAGCCACCTTGTACTTAAATTTGAACACAGAAATTTTGTAGTAACTGCTTTTGTATTTCATTGGTGCAAAACCGACCTTTTCTTATCCGTATAAATTTCAAATAGTTGTTCTTCACTGTGGCGCAGCCTAGTTTTGTTCAAAGAGCCACCTTGTACTTCTATTAGGACTCAGAATTTTCTAGTAGCTGCAGGTGTATTTCATTGGTGTAAAACCCACCTTTTCTTATCCTTATAACTTTTAAATAGCTGTTTTTCACTTTGGCACAGCCCAGTTTTGTTCAAAGAGCCACCTTGTACTTATATTAGGATACATAAATTTTCTAGTAACTGCAGGTGTATTTCATAGGTGCAAAACCAACTTTTATTATCCGTATAACTTTTAAATCGCTGTTTTTCACTTTAGCGCAGCCCGGTTTTGTTCAAAGAGCCACCTTGTACTTAAATTTGAATACAGAAATTTTGTAGTAACTGTTGGTGTATTTCATTGGTGCAAAAACCACCTTTTCTTATCCGTATAACTTTTAAATAGCTGTATTGCACTTTGGTTCGCCCCAGTTTTTCTTCAAATAGCCACCTTGTACTTATATTTGGATACAGAAATTTTGTAGTTACTGTTGGTGTATTTCATTGGTGCAAAAACCACCGTTTGTTATCAGTATAACTTTTAAATAGCTGTATTGCACGTGGTGCAGCCCTAGTTTTTTTCAAAGAGCCACGTTGTACGACAATTTTGAATTTTGACAATTTTCTAGTAATTGTTCTCGTTTGTCATTGCTGCAAAAAACGCAATTCTCATCCATGTAACTTTGAATATTTTTATTTCGGCCGGTGAATCTCAGTTTGGCGCAGATAGCGCACTTGTATGATAGTTTGTTGAAAACTATCAATTCCTAGTCCTACTGGGCAGTTATAAATCCCTGGGACTGAAGGAAGAACACTGTTGATTTTGCCTTATGGTTCTTCCACCAGTCCGCATTTCACAGGTATTCGCTAGAAACAATTCAGTTTCTAATCCTAGTTGGCTGTAGGAAATTAGAGGGATTTAAGAATAGCTGTGATTTGCCGTCTTTCAATAAGAGACTGTCAAAAACTCTTCCATACCTTCTTAAATTTTTATCTTTCTGAACATGGAGCGAAAAGCAGGTGGTAAGCGAGCAAAGAGGGGTGTAGGACAAGGAGGTAGTGTTACGAGAGATGGTGCTGCTTCCTGTGCTGACGACAACACGCAAGCCAGCGGATCGTCGGTTGCAGGACCGTCAGGCCTGTCATCGCTGGGTCAGGGCCTTGTGAATCTCAGTAGCGAACAGCGTCGCCAATCTGTTCTTAGGTGGTTAATGCAACCTGCATCCAGCTGTCTTACCTCCTTGTCCTCCCAGTCACGGCCACAAATGTCGTCATCAGCATCCGCCCAACATGAAGCGAAGGCAGCCCAAATGTCAAATTGTGTACCCACCACTGTGGATAATCCATTTTCTGAAGACCTCTTTGATGACAAAATGCGGTAGGGGTGAGAAGGCATGTTAAAAGATCAAGAGGCTTTAGAGGATGATTTTGTCTGCTCTGACAGCCAATCGCTGATGCCATCAGAGGGGGAGAAGGAAGTCGGTCAATCGGCAAAAATCCCGGGCGGTCGGCAACGCCTTGCAGTGCCTGTTGCTTGTAGCCCGCAGCTCCAGGATGCAGAATGTCAGGACGAGGAACTCACCTGTGTTGATGATGATGATGACGACGGATCCAACGTGGTCTTTTCAGCAGAATTTGCTTGCGAGCGCTTCATAACTGGACGTGGAGGAAGACGATGGGGTAGTGTCAGTACGGCTCCCGTCTCAAAAAGGGAGAGGGCGGTAGCACAAGTCCACTGAGATGTTTCCGCCAGCCACGATTAGCGGAAACATGGCTCCTCGCTTATCGCCATCGAAAAGGTCCAGGACCTCTCAAGCCTGGGCTTTTTTCGAGCAAGCCTCTGATTCACCCAGCGATGTCATATGCCGCCTTTGCCGTAAACGCATCCGTAGAGGCAAGAATCTTAGGTGTTTAACCACCACCAACATGTCTAGTCACATGCAGCGAATGCATGAGATGAAATGGAGGCAACACTTGGCCAAAAAATGCCACACCGATGCCGGGCTTCCAACCACTGTCACACCCTCTGTCCCCGCCTCCTCCTCCTCCGCCACCACCAAGCGTTCCTCAGCTGCCCATGTCTCTCAGAGTATGAAGGACAGCCTCGCTTCAGCCTCCACCGTCGCCCGAGTACCACCAGCACGCCAGAGACCCATCCTACCCCTTCTCCTTCCGCCAGTTTGATGACCTGCACGCCGTACAGCGGCCAGTCTAGCAGCCAGCATTCTGTCTTCCAGGTTTGGGAGCAGAAGAAACACTTTAACTCAAACCATCCCAAAGCCAAAAGCCTGAATGTCGGCATTGCCAGGCTTTTGGCCTTGGAAATGTTGCCGTTCCGTCTGGTGGACACAGATGGGTTCTGCCACGTCATGGCCCTTGCCTGCCCCCAATACCAGATGCCGAGCAGGCATTTCTTTTCCAGAAAAGCCATCCCTGTCCTGGCCAGCCACGTGTCATCTAAAATTTCAAGCGCGTTATCTGCATCTGTGTCTGGCAAAGTCCATCTGACCACCAACACGTGAACTAGTAAGCACGGCCACGGCCGCTGTATCTTTGTGACAGCTCACTGGGTGAGCTGGGTGGATTTCTCTGGTGGTAACGGTGGCTCTCAGGCTCGGTGCACGCTCTTCAAAACCAAGGTCCTCTGGTGGCATCACGTGCCCAGAGAAACCAGGCCGTGTTGAAATTAATCTGTCTTGGAGACCGTCAATACACAGGAGGCAGGTGAAAGAGCTCTGCACCATTCTTGCCAGTTTTTAAGAAGCCACCAAAATGGTCAGTGTGGACAATGCACTTGTCAGCATGAGCATTGTGGTGATCTTCGTTCTGGAACGATCTTTGGACACTCTAAAACACAGGTCCCACCAGCGACGGAGGAGGAGACGAACACAGACAAAGACACGGAGCCTTTCTCTCCGTCGAACCAGAAGGCTCGACAGTTTCGACAATTTTATCAGTCTTCATTAGGCAGTGGTTCGGGGTCCAGGGCTAGTGCAAGGCGGTGCCTCAGCTCTCAGGGTGTATCATCTGAGGCAAGTCAGGGCTGAGGCAGAGGAAGCGGAGGAGGAGGATAAGGTATTCCTGGACACCGTCATTACCGATTTCTCTGCCTTGGAAGGAGATCGGCACGGATTTTAGGCGGAGGAGGAAGATGAGGAAGATCAGTTTGCTAGTGCCCCTCGACAAAGAACAGAGACCATTTTCTCCAGCAAGTTGAGTAAAATGAAAAAGAGTGCCAAGAAAAAGGGCACCTGGGTGGAACAGGAGCGTCAACCACCAGCATTTCCAAGTGAAGCTCAATTGTCCGCAACTATAAAGGATGGGGCAAGCGCTACCCAGGTCTTGACTGTCTACTGAGAAAGGCTGGACGTCTTACCTCACACTTCCGCTTACGCACTCTGCTTCAGCACGACTGTTTTCGTTGCTGCGTCATAAGGGCATTTTTACCGTGTTAATAGATGACGGACGCCAGCCCTGCCTCTCACCGCACCCACTGTAACTCAGGCCCTGGCAGCTGAACCTGCATGTTAACAGATGACTGACGGCAGCATCGGCTCTCACCCTTAAGGGCAATCAGAAGAGCTTCAAATTTCTCTAAAAAATCAGATTTTGAAAAAGGTGATTTCTTTGAGGATAAGTAGTGTCAAAAAGGGCTCCAGGGCTGGACACAAATAGCACAATATGAGGCTTAAAATTTTCTGAGGCTGGAGTCACTATGGGGTCGCATCATTTGATCTCCAGGGGAGTCTGTCCCTTATCATTGAAGAAGGGTTTGGAGGAAAAATGAAGCCAATGAATTGATTAGCTGAATCACTCTCAGAAGCCAGGAGGGCAAATGTCTTCTCAACTAAGAAGTGTTTTGGGATGATTAGGACATTTTTATTACTTATGGGGTGTGCGAACAAATTAATACATCTACACGTGTAAAAAATACACCCCTCCCTGCAGTTTTTAAAGGTATGTTGTATGTTATCACACTTGAAAAAAAGCAAAATGATAATAATGTAAACTATAAATAAAACTTCCCTAAATAAATTCTGTAAACAAATGTCAGTTACCAAAAAATATACTAAATGACAGTCACTGTACAAAATAGCATAGTGCCACTTTGTGATCTGTTGGTCAAACAGGTTTAGGGGTCATGCTGTGGTACAGGACAGGTATAGTCAATGTCCATTCAACTAAAATGGTGGTTGAAAGACTCCTTTTTCCAGCACTTTTTAAATCTGGGGGTCATGCAGGTTTGGGGCACATGCTGTGGCCCAGGACAGGTATAGTCAATGTCCAGGAAACAGCGTGAGAGAGGTGGTTAAGCACTCCATAGGTAAAAAACATATACTTTATTGTCCCATAGTAGAAAAAATAAAATCAAAGAACAAACATGGTAAAGCTATTGACGCATTTCGGGTCTACATTGCAAAAAGGACCCTTAGTATAACACGCTAGCTCAAAAACCAAACAGTTTATTAGCCCAGAAATCATAAACAGATGAACTTTAAACCCCTTAAGAGGTCAAAGCAAAAATGTGCAAAAAAACAAACGTATGAATTGGAAAATTAACTTACTTAATTCCAAATAACGTAGAGAAAGCAACATATTATGCATAAAAGGAAACCCCATCAATAATCATATAAAAGATGATCTAAGTTTAACCCTTTTTGGAAAACATTTAATTGATGACAGAACCAAAAGGCTTCTCTATTAATAAAATTTTCTCCAGTTCCACCTTGGTGGGCGTTTAAACCCTTTTCCAGGTTAACCCTTAAACTTGCTATGGGAGCCAGAATGATGTTCAAAATTCGAGAGCCCCTTAAACGGTCGCAATTAATAAGTGTTTTAATAGGATATTGTTGCCTGTTATACTGGAAGAAAAAAACGAAATTTTTAGTGGGGGGCTGAGTGCACCTATTCACCCCCCCATTTTAGCGCCCTTAAATTTAAACCAAGAGGAAGAATTTTTTGTTGGGACAATACAAACTAGGTAAAAGGGAGTTACCCAAAGATTGCACATTTAGATTTTAAAACTGAAACCCCCTTCTCTAATTTTTTTTTCAAAAAGGATCATACAAAAGATGGGCATATATTTTTTAACTAAATTAACAATCTGTTTTTGTATTGTTTACAAAATTTCTTGTACTAAAATATACATTTTTTTTAAAATTTGCCCTGGATTTTTTGACTTTTTTGGTTGAGTAGTTATTGCGGTTTTTAGTACCGCTACCTCACATCCCGAGTAAGGTTTTTTTGGGGAATAGCCTCTCCTACTTAATCTCTCCCCAATGAAATTTTTTCATTTTATAAGCTCATCATTATGCATGTGCGCCGGCTTTAAAATTCTTCTACGGGCAGGTTTTTAATTTGTTATATGAAAAATGGATGCATGTAGTACGCTTCCCTGAAAAGGACATTTATAGGTAAAGTGTGAATGGGTTGGGATTGGGAAACGACAGAAAAAAAAAGATCCAAGAAAGAATATTATTTTAATCACAATGAAAGTAAACTGTAGGGGTTTTCTGTAGTTTAATATAACTAAAAAATATAAAAAATATAACTAAAAAAACCGGTACGGAAGAACTACCCACCCTATCATTAAAATGTCACTATGAATCTTCCATACCAGAAAATGGAAAACCCTAAATTGGATGTGGTTAAAAGTTCTTTCTTCCACCAAGAAAACGTAAATGTTGCCCGTAAAGGTGAGAAGATATCCATGGGGGAACCTTGTGTTTGGGTAAAATTGCCGCAAAAATAAAAATAGTTATGGCAAAAAAGAAAAGGGATGACAGTAACAAAAAACTCCTTAATTTTAATCTATAAACTGTTTAATTTGGGGTAATTGTTCTTTATGTACAACTACCCTTCTGAGGAAATTTTGGCGATAAAAGCGTGAAAACACAGTTACCCAGGAAAAAGAAGAATTCTATTGAATGTTTTCCCTGGGTTTTGAGGGGCTTTACGAGAAATTCCTAATTTAACCAAGGGGGTCTTACACGAGTGGGTTAAGTGTTGATCCAAAACCCTTACCAATTTTTTTTAAATAAAGAAAAAATACCAAATTATTTGCCCTTTGGGGTGGTGGAAAACATGTTTGTGTACCTTGGGAGGCATGGAAAATCGGTAAATACAAAAAAATTTGCTTTTAAGCTGTCCATCATTTTTTTCATATATACGCCCAAGGGAATCCCCTTTTAATTTTATAAGTTGTTGGGGGATACGGTAGGGGGATCTGTAGCTCTTACGGTCACTTTTTTTGTCCCCTAACATGTTGTTATTTTTCCCCAAATCAAAACACTTAAGAATAAAAATAGACCCCCCCTTTGTCCGATTCCCTTTTGACTATATAGGATATTTTTGATCCTAATAGCATTTCTCTCTGATGTTGGGATTAGAAATGCCCCCTAGAATACATTAATATAAGCCCGGTCTTTTTTTCAAAATGTTCTAAAAATTGTTCCATAAAAGGATCGGGAATGAACCTGGTAAAAATCGGGATTTTTTGCATATGTACACACTACATCTTTTTCACGTATATGCGTTACCGAAATAGCCTCTGATCTCAACTGGTTAAGAGAAAAAACGGACATTTGTTCTGAAAAAATTAAATCTGAATACTCATTATTCTTATAAATATTAGACATTGTCATTTTTTCATTTTCTTCAGAGTCCTGGCCAAAAAAATGTTTCTTCACTGTCAAAAGTCTGATAAACCTGTTCACATCTTTTATGGTGGTGTATACATCAAAATTGCAGGTGGGGACATAATTGATTTCATGGCTTAAAGTTCGGAGTTGTATTTCTGTTAAAAAACATGCTGACAGATTTACTACTGTAAATTCTACATTTGTGGAATTTATTTCTTCTGGGAATTTCCTGGTTTTGGTCCATATCTTGTTTGAATCCTCAGTGGATCTATGTCCATGTTTCCTCCCCGCCCTGCGGGTTCTCTTGTGTTTTTTCTCCTTGCGTTTTTTGGCTGGTTATGTTTCTGTTGTTGTGGCCGGGTTTATGATTGATCAGAAACAGGAGAACCATCACGATCAGTTGACATATGATCTGAGTCGGAGGTGTCAATGGATTTGTCAGTATTGTTATCATTGTCCGGCTTAAAAGCTACTCATCGTGATTTTTTAATTTTATCTTTTCGCAATATAGAGCGTAATGGAGTGCTTTTATTTTGCCTTTTTATTTGTCCTGCTGAAATCCTCTGTATTCTGAAAATTTAGTTTTTTTGATGCCAGGTTTTCTCCTCTAGCTTTGAATTTTAAATTTTTTAAATTTTTTTATCCAGTTTTTAAAAGGCGCATCTTTAAACAAAATTTTAAAAAGCCTTCTAAAAGGTTTGCAGTAAATCCCAAATTTTTAAAAGTTCCTTTTGTTCTGTTGCAAATGAGTTCATCAATCTAGGGAACAGTCAGTCAAAGTTTTCCCAATTGTTGATAAAAATGTCATCACTTTGAAAGGTGGGGTATTTATTTGACACCCCCTTGGAATCATTTTTTTGTCTATTATGATGGATGTGACACTTCCCCCATATTTTGATTTGTTTGACCATTACACCTCTAATTCAAGCATTTTTGTTTTTCATGGTTTAATTTTGGTATTTCACCTAAAAGAGGTGCCATCAAAATGTGTGTGGCGGGGTAGTCCGTGGGGTTTTTAACTGGAGTAAAAGCATATCCATTTTGGTTTTTGTTTGTATGCCCATTTTAACATGGGCCCAATATAATGTGTATAATACTTAAATTTAAAGGTGGTGATATCTTTTTTTTTTAGAAAACCTCTCGTCTCCCGGACCTGAAAACACAACAATGCCCCGCGATTCTTTTAAAAAAGTTTAAAAATTTATTATGGACTGACTGTTTTTTTTAAGGGATGGGTGACATACAGAGAAGGTAGGTTTTAAAATCCAATCAAAGAAAAAGTAAAAGCAAAAGATTTAGGTTAAAACCCCAACCCGTGTTTTAAATGTAAAAGATACCATTTAATTTTTAAAAATCTGCACCCCCATCTCCCCAAAAAAAAAAAATAAATCCCTTGACATCTGTCTTTTACGCTAATAAAATCCCTTAAAATAAGCAGCGCATCCCTGTTTTTTCAAATGCCAGGGCCCCCTTCTAGACATATCCTAGACCAAATATTATATTGAGCGGAACAAAAACATGTCCTGTATCCTAGTCGAAATTTCATAAAAAATTTTTTGAACAAAGATTTTTTTTGAAGAAGACAAGATGAATGCTTAAAAAAAAATGAAAATTACAAACTTTTTTTTCAATTCCCTGTTTCTTTCCTCTCTTGATAATTTTAAATTTTTTTAATTCAAACAAGTCCCCCTGATGTTAGAAGAAGGGGCTGTTTTTTTTTGGCCCCACAGCATTATCAATTTTTATTATTCTTAAATTTTTGTCCTTTGGCCCGTTTGGGCCCTTTAAAAAAACTTTTTCATGAGTATACCGATCCTTTGATAAAACCAGATGATGGGCAAATAAAAAAAATTTTGGGTGGTGATTGGGCTATTCCCGAACCACCCAAGATGCCACTGAACCAATTGAGTGGGTTAACCATGCAAACCCACTGTCCTGCTGTACCTATACATTAGCTGGGAAATTTTACTCTTTGATTCCAATATTTGTGGGCGTGTAAGTCTCTCTCACAAAAATTTGTATCTACATAATTTACAGCGGGAAGTCCGATAGGGGCGCAAACCCCCCCCTTGAGGCTGAAAAAATCTAGACTAAGTTTGTTGATTTAACCCTTGATGGAAACTGGTTTGGCTTTTAAAGTATTCAAGGATCAAAAACCATCAGTGATGTTGTAAAAAATGCCCAACGTTCAATGAGGGCGTTGTGTAACCTTTTAAATTCCGTGATGGGTAATAACTTAAAGCGTAAATATGGATTGAGCTTGATTAAAAGGTGTTCTGGATGACCCCGCCTCTTTGCATCGATTCTGGGAATTTGACAAATTGATTTAGTTGGACGGAACTTTTAGCCATTGTCGTCTTGCAAAGTCATGACCGCCCCCATTGTGTAAAGAAACTTGTAGCTTAGAACCACATACAAATTTTGTTTCGGGAGAATATTGTGGTCCCTCCTAAATTCGTGAATAACCTGGTATAAATTTTGGTGCTCCACAAAAGGGGGTTTTGGATTTAGGGGATGGGCACCAAAAATGTAAAAAGAGTCCTTGACGGCTTTCAACCGGGGTACTAGATTGAACTCAAAATATTCACAAGTTTGCTATGTTTTGTGGCCCCCTTGCTGAGTTGATAAGTTAACCAGTGAAGCAGAGGTGTTTGTCAGTCTCCTGTTCCTAGGGGTTAAAATTTGTGCAAAATACTACCTCTAAGTGTCCAAGTCAAAAGGAATGACCCAAAATTTTTTTGGGGTGTTCACCCTGTTACATCAAAGATTTTTAAAACCCCCCCCACATAGGAAAAAAATTTTGGGGTTTCCGTTGTAAGGTAAATACAGAACCCCAAAGGGGGGGTGATGCCCCCCTGCTATGGGAAAAGAAACTGTGTTTATAAAAACCCTAAAGCAGAATCCCTGGGGAAAGGTAAGTGCATTTTCCAAAAAATGATTCTTTGGGGGAAACGGTTAGAAAGAACGGCAAGATTGTGATTACTGGTGAATGTGTGCATATCCAGAAACCCTTTTAAACCTGTGGTTTGGCATGGTTTTGAAATTTAAGTAACTTTTTTTCCTGTTCATGTAAATGTTTTAAAATTCCTTTTTAAAACCACTTAAGATTCTATTTGCCATAACCCCAATAATGCCCCTAGCCTTACCCGAGGTTTGAAAGAACTTTAAATGAAATTTATAATGACAGATGTGTTTCTTTGGTTCAGGAATAGCGTTTCATCCTCACCCTCCTGTGGGCATTTCGCCCAGTTGCTAGTAATTTCGGCTGTGCAGACCAAGGAATTTCCCTGGAAAGGGAGCAATAAGAAAGCAACCAACCCCCCCCAAAATACTACCAAATTTTTGGGGTGGGTGAGGGCCAAAATTTATTGTACGGAGGGCATCCCGATCTTCTTTTTTCACGCGATGGAAGGGTAACACTTTGATTACCTCAACTGGTCTTTTGGTGAGGCTTAGGGCAAAGCATCTGGTGGTAAGCTCGGAAATTTCTTCGGTTCACTGTTGGCTTGACAGGGGGGAGCAGTGTAGGCGCAGGGGGACTTGTTTCCTCTCGATGGGGGTACATTTTTGCATGTGAGCAGGATCCACTTCCCTTTTCCTTCGATTTTCACACTTGAAGGAGTGGTCACGAACCCCCTTGGATTAACCAGCACAAAGAAAATGTGGACGACTTTCTTTTTTTTAGCCTTACAAATATAAAAAAAAAGAACTTGAAAGGCCCGGGCCCCCCTTTTCGAAAAAGAACCAAAAACGTAAAAATATGCGAATCAACTTTAATTCCGGGTTTTGACTTTTTGTGACGGCAAGAGTGGGAAGGTTAGGTCCCATATTTAAATAATGAAAACCCAAAATTGTTTTTGTAGTTGTAGAAACTAGCCCCACATTAAGAGTTGTTAAAGAAAAAGTGCATTCTCTGGAGGGAGAGGGGTTTGATTAGGCAATTTTCCAAGCGAATTCATAGGGTGATAGTTGGGCCCCCCCCTTTGGGGGTACACCATGTCCCCAAAAAAAGGGAAAAAGAAAGGGCCACATCAACCATTTCCCCTTGCAACATTTGCCTAGCTTTTTTTTGAGGGGCGTTTAACCTTTCGACCTTCCCACTCCCCTGGGGTATGGGGGGATGAACTGTTGTTTTACCCCAAACAAGCACAAAGGGTTTTTTGAAATACATTACCAGTGAATGCAGGCCCCTTATCACTGAAAAAACCCCTTGGGGTACCATAATGCATACGAATCTTTGCAACTTCCAGCAGCTGTGGTTTCCCTTTTGGATGAAGTGGGGTTGTTTTGACCACCCTGAAATGATAACCAGACCAAGACTACGAAAAACCTTTCCTTTTGGGCAGTGTATAAAGTCACCTTAGATCTAAAAAGGGCCGTTTGGGGGAAGGTTTTGAAGGTGGGGTCCTCACGCACCTCCAGATTCTTTTTGGGGGCATGTTTGAAAAGCGCACCTTCCTCTGCAATCACAGGGAAACCCTGGTGACACCAGTTTTTAAAAACCAAAATTTCCCGCTTCGCTGTCTTACCAGTAGGAAAGTCCTCGCGGCTTCCCAGCGCTGGCAAAAGAGTTTTTGGGGACTGGTTTCTTATATTGTCCATAGGCCACAATTTTTCGTGTGACCCCATACCTTCCCCGGGGGGCCCCCTTTTCTGAGGAGAACAATTGGTTTGCAATGTTATCAAAGTTTCAAAGTCAGGAAAAAGATAATACTTAGGTTTTACAGACATCAAAAAAACAACCCCTTTTTTACTGCGCCTTTTGCACTCGTCTGTCTGTAATTTCCCTGTGCAAGGATAGGTTTGGAAGTGTTGTCTGCATTTAATCACAGCAATTTTTGGGAAAGGGTTTAAAAATTAAGCAATGTGGCTATTTCTTTTGCTGCTCACGGGAACCTTTAGCTCAAAAACATTTTCATTTTCCTATTTTTCCAAAAATCGGGACCACCCCAAAAAAGCATATGTGGTCAGTGAAAATGTTTACAGTTTTCCTTCAAAAAACCATGCTTTAATGAGGGCACATAACCAGCTGTGGGCGAATGAGGGATTAATTTTTCAGCGTACCGTAGTGTGATCATTTTTAACAAACCCAGATGTCAATGCACTGATTCATTCTGCTGTGACAATGCCATTACATACAGCCCCATTTGGGGTGTTAAAGTGGTTTTCTTCCTAAATTGGGCGCGGCAGTGTCAGAGTTTGGGTATGCCCAAAATCAGGTCCCCTCCCCTCCAAAACGAGTCTTCACCCTGCTATATCTCCTATCCTCCTTGAATCTATTGGGAAAAAAAAGTGCAGGGTCAATTTGAGCACCGGTGAAGACGGATGGGCTTGGCTGCAAAGGGAAAACTCCCCTCGAGTGGCCCAGGGGTGACCGTTTTTTACGCTGACAAATTTAAAAAGGCATACCAGAGTGGGGAAACCCAGACATTCAAAAAGTGCACAAACCAATTCGGCATTTTTCTACAGCAAAAGCAGCAGCCGTATGGCCAAGGCATGAATGCATCCCTTTCGCTATAGGATTAATGCCACATAGTAAAATATAGGGGGTTGGCATCAGTGAATTTGAGGGAGCACAGCCCGAGCTGTCCCTTTAACTTTTGAATACAAAAGGATGGTTTTGGTATCAGGTAGGCCTAGGCAGGGGGTGAGAGGAGTGCCTGCTTAAGTTCCCAAAAACCTGCCTGGTTTTTCATGTGTGTAGAGGCTGAGCCACATAATCTTTTGGGGTTTAAATCATACAGTGGGCGGATACAAAGAATAAAAGGTATCCCGTCTACAAATCCTCCATTCCAGAAAAGTTTAGTCGTGTTTGTTTTTGGGAAGGTCAATTTTTGTATGGGGCCCTAATCTGGGTAGGGGTCTGTGGCAGGTGAAGGGAGTGTCCAAGAAAATCACTTTTTCTCTACAGAGTTTTACCTTTTGTTTGGAAAAATTTGTGTCGTTTTTCTCAAAAAAAAATGAGCAGAGCTTGGTGCAATTTTGGAAACCTCCTTTTTGTTTGAGCAGAGCAAAAGATCATCCAATATTGGGTCAGTGGGATTGGCTGGATTTTGGGGCCCCCCCAGGTTTTTGGGGGAGTGCCTGACGAAAATAGGGGGTGAATTTTTAAAACCCCCTTTAGGGAGCTTGCCAAGTGAACTGTTGACCCCCGTATGTGAATGCAAACAAGTTTGGGGGTCCGATTATCGGAATGGGGAAAACGGCGAACATAAATCAAAAATGAAAAGTGGGGCTGCAATTGGAATCTGCATGAGAATTGTACTGGGTTCGGGGACTAAGGGGCAATGGGGTCATGACCTCATTGGACCCTTTGGCCTCAAAGTCCCATGTGTTTTTCCTTCCCCTCTTTTTTAGGGGGTGAATTGGGCTGTTCAAAAGGGTTCTGGTTCTGTAATGACCTCCCGTTCAACAAAACTCAAATTTTTTGGAGCTATGCCCCCTTTCACTTCAGGCTTTAATGGGTTGGGGGCCCATTGGGCAATCTACTATTGGGGCAATTCAAAGAAAGGGGAATTAGCCATCCGGGCCCACTTCATAAATCAACATTTCCCAAATGTTAGGGACTTTTTTCAAAATAAAGAAATTTAGGGGCAGTTATTCCATTTCTTGCTGGTAGGTCATTAACCAAGCCCCATACACAGGTACACAGCGTCCCTGTATATTGTGCGGGGAAATTTCAAGGGAAACCCTCCCGGGTGCAAAAGATGGGCACCAAGCTTCTAAAGATTTTCCAAGAAACTCAGTGGGGGGATTTCCGACTGTTTAATGAGTGTTCAGTGGTGATGGAACCAATTTGTGACTGAGGTTTTTGAACAGGATATCTTTTGGGGTTTTCCATTACACTACGCAGACACGCTTTCTGGTAGTGGAAAAAAATCAGGTTAAAAAGAGATATCCAGCACCTTGCAATAAGGAAAGGGCCTTTATGCCCTCTACTTCACAATAACCATGGCTCCCGTGGGGGAAAAAGGCATTTCTGGAAAAAAAGGGTTTAAAAACGAGGGGGAGTCTGGAGGGGCCCCAGGTCCCGAGGGCCTCAGTGTTTTCCCTCAGTCAAAATGTTCTTTTGGAGCTTGCTGGGGTTATTCGGGGCATTCCCTTCGCGGTTTTTGGCACTGCTTGATAATGCCATTTCTTGACAATTGAAACACTAAGTTTGCAGGCGGGCCCCGTTGGGAAAAAAGGTGGGGCATTTGAAAAGGTTAGCCTGCCCCCCCCTGAGGGGTTTTGAAACATGAAATGTCAGGGGAGACATAACCCTATGGGAAAACTACATGTATCGCCCTTTTTTATTCCTCCCAATTCTATCCCCTTCTTTGTTAATTTGAAGTTCATCAACTTCTCTCTTTCTTTTCCTTTCATTTCTAAATTGATCTCAGGATCATATAAACCTTTTTGGGTTTTGAATCTCCCTTGACTTCCATGGGCAATTGAATGGTTAACCCGGGATACAAATTTTCAACAGACCTTGGACAAAAGTTTTTCAATAGTAAGGTTGTACTGCACGTACAGTTTTAAATTTTTATCCCCCCTATTTTCTTTAAAAACTTTTTTAAAACTAAAATGGATTCCCCAAAAGATCTTTTGCCACTGTTGTATTCATTAATAGTTTCCCCAACTGCCTTTTTTTAAAATTGTCAAAAAAGTTTCTGGTTATTATGTTCCATGTTATCTGAACTCACGCTAAAATTGGGGGCACTCCATCATAAGCTGGTTTTTTTGGGGTTTTTTGGTTTTACTGGTGTGAAAATACAATGCAAAATTTTACAATGTCCTTCCATCATGTTGTGGGTGATACACATTTATTTATCAACTCCAGGGTTTCTGCGGGTTCTTTTTTTAATCCCCAAATTGTTTTGCTAATGCAATAAACATTGGGTGCAAAGGCCCTTTTCATGGGCCACCTTTTTTATTTGGGCTGTAAGGACCTTTTAAAAGGGTTTTATTCTCTGCTCCCGTTACCTGTTTGTGCTTTAACTTTTTATTTGTCTTTTCCCCCCCCCTTTATGATATTGGCAGCTCTATTTGTATACCCCTGGGCCCATTAATGGGCTTTGTGCAGTGTTCATATGAGGGGATTACTTTAAAGTATGATGCTGATGTTTTTGTCAAAAATGTATGTTCCTGTAATTTAAGGATCATCTCTAAGTAGTGCTTTTCTCTTTGATGGGTGTAATTTAAACTCCTTGGCCCTTTTAGGTTCTAAAATGGGGGGACTTTGGGGTTACCTGATCACCGGGGAGGAAGACCTGGCAGGCAGGATATATTCCTGCAATGCACTTCTGAGTTTTGGGGGGGTTTTCAAAGAACTGTTGTCGGAGAGGTGCTGGTGTCAGGGACTTGAAGCACTTTAGCGAGTGTACGAAAAATCCTCTTTATTGAGACCGCATGCTCTGTACTAAGCATGTAAAAATGTCACTCAGCATCATCTACAAGTTCAATTTGCTTTTGTGGTTTATCAATACTTTTTGTGATGTAACCTCTGAGGTTTTTGGTGTAGTATCAAAAGGGTACAGTGTCAGTGGGTTAAGATGGGTTGTCAGTGTTATCGAGTGTCCCCCGAAACTAACAACTGCGTTTTTGGGTTCACCCATCCAAATTCAAAAACATTTCCATTTCTTTCGTTTTTACAAAAGAATCTTATTCTGTAATGTCCTAATCCCATTACCTTCTTGAGGTAACCAGGGATACACAATCCCATTTACTCCAAAAATGATGTATGCTACCCATAAATTTTTAGAAGGGCAAGGACTTCTCCGGTTAAAAGGTTTAATTTTTTTCCTATCGGGGGCACACAACTTGTTCTTTCTACAAGTTGATGCCCATTCCCTGTTTATGAAGTCCTTTTAACCCAAAAAATGTACCCACCCGTCAATGGACTAAAACAAATTTTATACCTCCAAATACCCTCACTGAGGCATCCTGTGTGGACACTTTTTTATTACTTAAAAAAAATTTTAGCATGGGGATTGTCTAGTACCTTTTTGTAATTACAATACAAGACAATTCTCAAATGAAATGTAATAAATTTATTCTATGCGAGACTTAATAAAGTAAACAGTTATACTAACACAAGGAAATATTTATGTGCAAAAATAAGCATATATACAAACCAAAAAAAGAAGGAAGAAAAAAGCAAAATAAAACAAATTAAGTCAACACAATGCAAAACCCAAACCCGTATGAAGTAAGCAAATTATTCACGCTTGAGGGCAGCCGCCCCCAAGGAGAAGAAAAACAAGAAACAAACAAAACAAAAGCCCAGCCCAAAAAAAAACTGGGTACAAGACCAAAAAAACAAAGTTTAGTAAAAAAAAGATAATTATTTCAATTTTTAAAACAAAACACTGCAAATTTGACAATTTCTTATTAACCTTTAAATTTTTAAACTTATAAAAAAAAATTTAAACTAAAATAAAACCAAATTGTACGTGGAAGTGGGAGAGGGAGTAATGAGAAAAACCCCACTCACAGCAACAAAAAGGACCAAAACTTTTTTCAGAGAAACTATGGATTTGTGTGTGGCAAAAAGCCACCGTGAAACAATCCCCGGTTCTCAAAAAAAGGGGTCTTGGTATCCCTTCCCCTCCGGTGATGGTTTTCTAAACGTGTACGGCACCAAAAGATTAGATACTTTTTTTCTTAGAACCTCTCGTCTCCACGGACCTGAAAAAAACAAAATGCACTGCGATTCACTACAAAAGATTAGAATAATTTATTATGGACTGACATGATTTTTTAAAGGGTATAGGCGTGATCATACAGAGAAGGTAGGCACATTACAATCCAATCAAAGATAAGTATATAGCATAAGATATAGGTTACAATCCAATCCGTGTCTTAACGTAAAGATACCATTTAATTATTAAAATCATGACACCTCCCATCTACCAAAAAATAAAAATGAATACTCTGACATCTGTCTTAGTTACGCTAATCTAATAACCTTAAATAAGCAGCAGCTATGACCTGTTATTCAAATGCCACGGCCTTCTAGACGTATCTCTAGACCAAATAGTATGATGTGAGCGGAACAGAACATGTCCTTGTATCCTAGTCAGAAATTCATACAGAAAATTAGAACAAAGATTTAAGTTTGAAGAAGACAAGATGGATGCCATAAATTAAAATGCTAAAATTATAAAACTTATTTTCAATTCTGTTTCAATAGGAATCCACTTAAATGTATGAGTTTGTCCTCAAAAAGACAATATGTCATTTAGAGGGTATATATGGGAGCACGTTTAAATAGCCAAGCAATGATAAATAAGAACGAAAAAACAGCTCACCATATCCTCCTCATGGAAAAACGACTGGGGATTCCTTGGTGCACGAACCAATCACCCGGCCACAGGTGTAGCAACCAGGAAACAGTGTGAGAGAGGTGGTTCAGCACTCCATAGGTAAATAACCTATACTTTATTGTCCCATAGTAGAAAAAATAAAATCAAAGAACAAACATGGTAAAGCTATTGACTCGTTTCGGGTTTACATTGCAGAAAGGACCCTTAGTCATAACACAGCTAGCTCAAACATCCAACATGTTTATATAGACCAGTAATCATAAACTGATGAACATTAACCCTTAAGAGGTCAAAGCAAAATATGTGCAAAAAAAAAACAAAAACTTATGAATTGGAAAATTAACTTATCTTAATATCCAAAGTAACAGTAGAGAAAGCACACATATTATGCATGATAGAACCATCAATAAACATATAAAAGATCAGATCTATAGTTTAGGCCTTTTGGAAAACATGTATTGAGTGACGGAATCCAAAAGGCTTCTCTATCTAATAAAAGCTTTCTCCAGTCTCCACCTCTGGTGGGACGATTAACCTTTTCCAGAGCTTTAACCCTTAAACTTGCTATAGAGCCAGAATGCATGTCTCGAAAATTACGAGAGGCTCCTGAAACGGATCTTAGACCAATGTGTCCTATGTCATAAATGTGTTCCCGTATTCTAGTAAAAAGAGCCCGGGTGTTGCACCCAATATATTGTAGATTGCATTCTGTGCAATAGATCATATAAATGACATATGTTGAACGACAATTAATAAGTGTTTTAATAGGATATTGTTGTCCTGTTATACTGGAAGAAAAAACGTACATTTATCCATGTACGGACATAGAGTGCACCTATTCACACCACATTTATAGCAGCCCTTGAATTTCAACCAAGAGGAAGAATTTTTAGTTTGCATTGTCCAACTAAAAATTTTTCCTCTTGGTTGAAATTCAAGGGCTGCTATAAATGTGGTCAATGTCCAGTTCAACTAAAATGGTGGTTGAAAGACTCCTTTTTCCGGCACCTTTTAAATCTAGGGGTCATGCAGGTTTGGGGGTCATGCTGTGGCCCAGGACAGGTATAGTCAATGTCCAGTTCAACTAAAATGGTGGTTAAAATACTCCTTTTTCCGGCACTTTTTAATCTATGGGTCAGACAGGTTTAATGGTCATACTGCGGTCCAGGACAGGCATAGTCAATGTCCAGTTCAACTAAAATGGTGGTTCAAAGACTCCTTTTTCCGGCACTTTTTAATCTGTGGATCAAACAGGTTTAATGGTCATACTGTGGTCCAGGACAGGCATAGTCAATGTCCAGTTCAACTAAAATGGTGGTTCAAATACTCCTTTTTCCGGCACTTTTTTAATCTATGGGTCAGACAGGTTTAATGGTCATACTGCGGTCCAGGACAGATATAGTCAATGTCCAGTTCAACTAAAATGGTGGTTGAAAGGCTCATTTTTCCGGCACTTTTTAATCTGTGAGTCATGTAGATTTAAGTGTCATGCTGCGGTCCAGGACACTGATAGTCAATGTGCAGTTCAACTACAAATGGTGTTTCAAGTAATACTGCCTTCTGTCACTTTTTAATTTGTGGGTCATGAAGGTTTAAGGGTCATGCTGTGGTACAGGACAGGGATAGTGAATAGTCTATGACTTTTTTTCTGTGACTCTTGGTGCCTAATTGTCTTTCCTAAGATGTAGCAAGTATCCATTTTACTGTTGTGGATGTTAATTCCAGCTTCTCTTCCCCTATTTGGGTGTAAGAATGAAGGTGTTGTTCCTCTCCCATAGACTTTGATGGTCAGTGGCGATTATCTATTATCGGATATCGGATATCGGTATGATAATTGACAATATCGACTATCAATCCGATGACGATAGTTGACGCAATCGCTCATCACTATTCGTGATGAAACACATTAAAAAAAGCTATTTCCAGGCTGCACTGAGCCTGCGGAGTGGTGTAGAACATTGTGCCATGCTTAATGATGCGGAGGGAGCTTGGTTTTGTGTTCATACAATGCTGTGTTTTAGTATTACACGCACATGACTGCCGTCGCTCTTAGAATCACTTCACTCTAAAATTCCCTGGGCACTTAGCATTTACGAGGGCAAAACTGACCAAAAAACTGAAGTGGTAATGCAGCCTGATAAAGTCATGGCAGAGCCAACTGGAAAAAAACAAGCTGAGGGATAAGATCCTACAATAGCGTCAAAGAACACAGTAGTAGGTTACTGGAGTCGGCACAGGTTTCAGCACAGTAAGGGGACGTCACAGCAGGGGTCACTCCATAAGACCAGAGCTTTAAACCATCACAGAATATGACAGAACCTGTTCTGTTAAATTCTGATACATGTAGAGGCCCCTCTAATGAGTTGAGAGGGTGTCAGCAGTAATTTTGCGTTGACGTCTCTGATCATTTTGCCCTTCCTTTCATCCATCAGTGTCCGCTTTCACTCGGTCAATAATCCATCAGTATTGCTGACGCCAAAAACAAACAGGAGTTGATCCAAAACAGAGATTACCAATAAATGTGATATTTGCATGTCTTCTGTGTTCTGTATCCACTCCTGCTTTTGGCTAGACAATCGTGATCCTTCTCATTCCTTCTGACAGGTGAAAAGAAGGGGAAAACCAAATATAGTGGCAACGTCATAGAGTGGTGAGGGTGGAAACAGCATTAGGAAACCACAGGGTGTTCCAGTGAGACAGCGGTCACTTGGCAGAAGCATGAGTAGGCCACAGAGTGGCACAATGACAAATTCTCTAGGTGGCAGCAACATCAGGAGCCCACAAAGTGGCACAATGACACAGTGTGGATGTCATGGCATCAACAGCAGCATCAGAATGAGGTCAGAGAGTGGCACAATGACAAATTCTGGAGGTGGCACCAACAGGAGTAGGCCACAGAGTGGCATAATGACATAGCGTGGAGGTGATGGCAGCAGAAACAGCAGCAGCATGAGGTCATAGAGTGGCACAATGACAAATTCTGGAGGTGACAGCAACATCAGGAGCCCACAGATTGGCACAATGACACAGTGTGGAGGTGAGGGCAGCAACAAACAAACAGCAGATAGGTCATAGAGTGGCACAAAGAAAAAATTCTGGAGGTGGCAAAAACAGGAGTAGCCACAGAGTTGCACAATGACAGAGTGTGGAGGTGACGGCAGCAGCAACAGCATGAGGTCAGAGAGTGGCACAATGACAAATACTGGAGGTGGCCCAAACAGGAGTAGGCCACAGAGTGGCATAATGACAGTGTGGAGGTGACGGCAGCAGCAACGGCAGCAGCATGAGGTCAGAGAGTGGCACAATGTCAGAGTGTGGAGGTGGCAGCAGCAACAGCAGCAGCAGCATCATGAGGTGATAGAGTGGCAAAATGACAAATTCTGGAGGTGGCAGCAACATCAGGAGCCCACTGATTGGCACAGTGATACAGTGTGGAGGTGAAGGCAGCAACAGCAGCAGCATGAGGTCTGAGAGTGGCACAATGGCAAATTCTGGATGTGGCAAAAAACAGGAGTAGGCCACAGAGTGGCACAATGACAGAGTGTGGAGGTGACGGCAGCAGCAACAGCATGAGGTCAGAGAGTGGCACAATGACAAATTCTGGAGGTGGCACCAACAGGAGTACGCCACAGAGTGGCACAATGACAGAGTATGCAGGTGAAAGCAGCAGCAACAGCAGCAGCATGAGGTCAGAGAGTGGCACAATGACAAATTCTGGAGGTGGCAAAAACATCAGGAGCCCACAGATTGGTACAATGATACAGTGTGGAGGTGACGGCAGCAACAGCAGCAGCATGAGGTCATAGAGTGGCACAATGAAAAATTCTGAAGGTGGCAAAAAACAGGAGTAGGCCACAGAGTGGAACAATGACAGAGTGTGGAGGTGGGTGGCAATACCAGTCCCTGGTAAAGATGGTGGGAGGCAGATGGAACAACTGGCAGCAGATGTGTGGCATCAGGCGGGTCACAGCATCATAATAGTGGCTGACGCAGGTGTAGTTTGAATCCAGACTAATTTCTCTAAGTTTTGGTGAGGCGTCATGGCTGATCTAATCTGATGCATATGGCATTCGTGTGTGGAAATCCTGACCAATCCACGCCTGATTCATCTTGTAAAGGTCAGTCTCTCCACATTTTGGGTTGAAAAGCGAGTTCTTCTCGGGGTAACTATGGCCACGCCGCACTGAGCACGTGCTCTGATGCCACACTACTGGCCGGGCAGGACAGCTTCTCCACTGTAAAATCGGCAAGTTGCGGCCACATATCCAGTTTGGCTGCCCAGTAGTCCAGCGGATCTTCTAACTGGGGTGGCAGAGTGCTGTCCAAGTAGGCCACCACCTGCTGGTTCAGGGTCTGCTCCAAGTCCTGCTGCTGGTGAGTGCCCTCCTCACTAGGCGAGTGAAGGAAGCTGCTCATCAACGACTCCAGACTTAGGTTGTTGCTGATGGAGCTGGTACTGCTCCTACCTCCCCACCTTCCCACAGCAGCCGTGGCAGTGGTACGTAAGCGCTGAGGAAGCCCCCGGTCAGACCTGTCAGAGGATGGACCATGCTGCACATAGGCAGCGACCAACTGACTACGGAGGATTTCTCTATAGTACTTGAGTTTGTCCTCCCTCTCAGCAGCTGGAAAAAAGGCTCCAATTTTGGACCGGTAGCGAGTGTCCAAGAGGGGGAGAGCCAGAAGTCTTTCCCTCTCCCGGTGGTGATATTCGGTGATAGCAGGAAAAACGCTGCTGCGGCCCTTTGGTGCAAGTGAATCTGAGGGACTCCCTGCCCTACCCCCCCTGTATACTGCCAGGGTGCTTGGGGGTCACTTCCTCATCTCAATTACCTCCCCCGGCTGCTTTGCTCCTCCTTTCCCCTGCACCGGGTAGAAAAAAACCTCATTTCACCAGAAAATGCTTGTGCTCAATGTCCTCCCCCTTCTCCAGTTCAGCCCCCAGGACTTTGTGGCTGCAAAAATGTGTCGCCAGTCTCCAGTACCTGCCCAGCAATTTTCAGCATTTTTCCCCGGGAAAAATGAAGCAGTGAAATGCGTTATTCATCCCGTAGTCCTGGCGACTAGTGATGAGCGATTAGTCGACCTTTCTCGGGTCGATAGTCGATATGAAAATTATGTTTGCCGATATCGATAGCGATAATAGTTTTCGTGGAGACCCCTAAAGTCTAGGGGAGAAAAAACAACACCTCATTCTTACCCCCAAACAGGGTGGAGAAGCGGAAAATTAACACCCCAAACAGAAAAAATGGATACGTGCTACATCTTAGAAACCCACACTTGGTTAAAAAGTAAGAAAAAAAGTCACAGACCATTCACTTCCCTGTTTGTATCAAAGCTGCCCCTTAAACCTGCATGCCCCACGATTAAAAAGTCCCAGAAGGCAGCATTATTTGAACCATCATTTTATTGAACTGGACATGATTACCCATGCCCTGGGCCACAGCATGACCCCCAAAACCTGCATGCCCCCAAAATTTTAAAAAAGGTCCCGGAAAAGGAGCTTTCAACCACATTTTATTAAAATGGAATTGCACATTTATAGCAGCCTTGAATTTAAAAGAGGAAAAATTTTTATTTGGGAAAAATGCAAAAAAAAAAAATTCTTCTTTGGGTTAAAAAATTCAAGGGTGCTAAAATTGGGGTGTGAATAGGTGCACTCTATGTCCGTAATGGATAAATGTAGTTTTTTCTTCCAGTATAACAGGACAACAATACCCTATTAAAACATTAAATTGTCGTTCAACATATGTATTTTTGATCTATTGCACAGAATGCATCTAAAAAAAATATTGGGTGCAACACCCGGGCTCTTTTTACTAGAATACGGGAACACATTTATGACATAAAAAGTGCCGGAAAGAGGACCCTTTTAACCACCATTTTAGTTGAACTGGACATTGACTATATCTGTCCTGGACCGCAGTGAAACCCCTTAAACCCGTCTGACCCACAGATTAAAAAAATGCCGGAAAAAAGGGTTTTTAACCACCATTTTAGTTTAATGGACATTGACTTAAACCCATCCTGGGCCACAGCATGGCCCCAAACCCCCATACCCCCGATTTAAAAAGTGCGGAAAAAGGAGTCTTTCAACCCCCTTTTAGTTGAACGGACATTGACTATACCCGTCCTGGGCCCAGCTGAAAAATTAAACCTGTCTGACCACAGACTTTCAACCACCCTTTTAGGTCAGGATTTGAGTGGGGAAATTTTCCCCAAATTGGTTCGTCACCGCCCCGGGTTTCTCGGCAAAAAATAACTTCGTTTGAATTACTTGGGACGAATCACTTGAAAAACGCTCTTTCCAGGCTCAGAGCTGCAGGGTGCTGTAGAAAAGTTTTTCCCCTGTTAAAAATTTCAGAGGGGGGTTGGTTTTTGGTCTTCATACAATGTTTTGGGTTTTAGTATGACAGCAGATGACTGCCGCCGCTCTTGAAAAAGCTTCCTATAAAAAACCTGGGCACTTAAAAGGGCAAAAATCACCAAAAAAATGAAGGGACAATGTGCCGATAAAGTCATGGCAGCGAAGCTGGAAAAAAAAAGCTGGGGGGTAGGTTTGGGAAAATCAGTGGCAGAGGTGGAGGGACGGCGGCAGCCCAGAGCATGAGGTAGACAGTGGCACAATGATATTCGGAGGTGGCAAAAACAGGGGTAGGCTACGAGTGGCACTATGACAGTGAGAGGGCACGGAAACAGCCCCCAGCAGCATGAGATAAAAAAGTGGCCAATGACACAGTGTGTAGGTCACGGCAGCAGCCCCAGCAGAGCATGAGGGTCAGACAGTGCACAATGACAGGTGTGTAGGGCACGGCAGCAGCCCACAGCGCATGAGGCAGACAGTGGCAAATGACACATGTGCAGGTTACGGCAGCGCACATGAGGTCAGACAGGGCCAATGCTTTGGAGGTGGCAAAAAAAGGGTAGGCCACAGAGTGGGACAATGGACACATGTGTAGGTCACGGCAGCAGCCACAGCAGCAGCATGAGGTCGAAAATTTGGCACAAGGGACACAGTGTGTAGGCCCGGCAGAGCAGAAATGGGGTCAGACATGGCCCCAATAAACTTCTGGAGGGGGCCCAAAAACAGAAAGTGGGCCCCACAAGTGGCACAATGCAGAAAAGGGGAAAGGGTGAGGGCCCGGCAGAAAGCTTGAGTCAGCCCAAGGGGCACAAGACATTCCGGAGGAAAAAAAAATGGGTAGGCCCCCAAAGGGCCCCAAAAATGACAGAGTGGAGGGGGACGGCGGCAGCCACATGAGGTAGAGGGTGACAAAAGGGGCCCATTTGGAGGGGGCCCAAAAAAAAAGGAAATGGGGAAAAAAGAGTGGCACAATGAGAGTGTGTAGGCCCACGGGCACGGGCCATGAGCAGCATGAGGTCAGACAGGGGGCACAATGACAAAAGTGTGTGGGTTTCTCGGTAGAGCCAAGCAGCAGCATGGGTTTCAGTGGGCACAATGACACAGTGTGCAGGTAAAAACGGCAGCAGCAGATGAGGTCAAACCAGTGGCCAAATGACATTCTGGAGGGGGAAAAAAACAGGATTAGGCCACAGAGTGGGAAAAGGGCCAGTGGGTGTAGGTCACGGTAGCATCCACGCGGGCAGCATGAGGTCAGACAGGGGAAACAAGGGACACAGGGGGGTAGGTCACGGCAGCAGAAGCATGAGGTCAGACGTCCCCAAAATGAAATTCTGGAGGTGGCAAAACGGGTAGTAGGCCCCCCTGATGGCAAAAGGGACAGAGAGTGAGGGGGACGGGGGCCCAGCAGCATGAGGCCCAGACAGTGGCACAATGACTTTTCTGGAGGGGGAAAAAAAACGGGGAAAATTTGGGGCCACAAAGTGGCCCCCTTGACAGAGTGGAGGTGAGGGCCGGCGGGGCCGCATGAGGTCAAAAGTGGCCCAATGACATTCTGGAGGTGGAAAAACGGGAAATTTGGGCCCACAGAGTGGCACAAGGGACAGAGTGTGTGGGTCCGGCAGCAGCCAAGCAGAGCATGAGGTCGGGACGTGGCACAAGGGACACAGTGTGTGGTCAGGGGCAGCCACAGCAGCAGCATGAGGTCGGGGACAATGGCAAAAATGACATTCTGGAGGGTTGGCAAAAAACGGGGAGTAGGCCACAGAGTGGGACAATGCCCACAGTGTGGAGGTACGGCAGCAGCCACAGAAAGCGCTTTGAGGTCAGCAGTGGCAAAATGACATTCTGGGGTGGCAAAAAAAGGAAAATGGGCCACGGGAGTGGCATAATGACAGGGGTGGGGTAGGTCAGGGGCGGGCAGCCAAAAAAAGCAGCTTTTTTGAGGTAAGACGTGGCACAATGATATTTTGGAGGTGGGAAAAAAACAGGGTGGGCCACAGAGTGGCCCCAAGGGAACAGTGTGTAGGTCCGGCAGCACCCAACAGCGCAGCATGAGATAAACAGTGGCACAATGAACAGTGTGTGGGGTCACGGCAGGCCACAGCAGCAGTGGGGTTTCAGAGAGGGGCACAAGGGACATTTGGGGTGAAAAAAACGGGGAATGGGCCCCCCAGACTGGCACTTTGGACAGAGTGTGTAGGTAAAGGTACCCGGCCACGGCAGCAAATAAAAGGTCAGACAGTGGCACAATAAACCCGTGTGCAGGTCACTCAGCAGCACCCATGGGGGTTAGACAGTGGCACAAGGGGCATTCTGGAGGGGAAAAACAGGAGTAGGGGGCAAAAAAAAAAAGAGGGGGCGGACAAAAAAAAAAAAATGTGTGGGCCCACGGCAGCAGCCACCCCGCAGCAGGGAGGTCAGCCCATTTGGCCCAAAGGGACACAGTTTTGTAGGTCAGGGACAGCGGGCGCTTGGGGTTTAGACAGGGGGCAAAATTGACATTCTGGAGGGGAAAAACAGTGTAGGCCCCTGATTTGGCACAATGACAGAGAGGGGGAGGTGAGGGCCCCGGGTCAGCATAAAGGGGTCAAAACAGTGGCACAAGGACATTAGGAGGTGGAAAAAACTGGAGTGGGCCCAACAAAGTGGCACAATGGGAGTGGAGGGGGGGGCGCCGCATGAGGTAGACAGTGGCAAAAGACATTTTTGGAAAGGGTGGAAAAAACAGGAAGGGGGGGCCACAGAGGGGGCCAAGGGGACACAGTGTGGAATTTACGGCGGGACCCAACGCAGCAGCATGAGGTCAGACAGGGGCACAAGGGACACAGTGTGTAGGTCAGGGGCAGCAGGCCACAGCGCAGCATGAGGTCGGGGACATTTGGCCCCAAAGGACACAGTGTGTGGGGTCACGGCAGCAGCCACGCAGCAGCATGAGGTCAAAACATTTGGCACAATGACATTTGGAGGTGGAAAAAAAAAGGTATTTAGGCCACAGAGTGGGACAATGACACATTTTTTTTTTGGGGGGGGAGGTCCCCCCCCCCCAAGGCGGCAAACGCAGCAGCATGAGGTCAGACAGTGGCACAATGACATTCTGGAGGGGGCCCAAAAACGGGAATGGCCCCCAAGGTGGCACAATGACAGAATTTTGTAGGTCACGGCAGCGGGGCCCCAAACCCGCATGAGGTCAAAACAGTGGCAAAGGGAATTTGGAGGTGGAAAAAAACAGGAGTGGGAACCCACAGGTGGGCCCCAATGAAAAGTGTGTAGGTCACGGCAGCAGACAGCAGCATGAGTCAAACAGTGGCACAATGAACAGTGTGTAGGTCTCGGCAGCAGCCACAGCAGCGGGCATGGGTCAGACAGTGGCACAATAAAACCCCAAGGGGGTTTAGGTCACGGCAGCAGCCACAGCAGCACATGGGGTTTCAGACAGTGGAACAATGACAGGTGTGTAGGTCACGGAAAGAAAGCTACGCAGCAGAAATGGGGGTAGACAGTGGCACAATGACATTCTGGGGGGTGGGAAAAAAACAGGAATGGGGCCCAACAGACGGGACAATGACAGGGTGTAAGGTCACGGCAGCACCCCACAGCGGGCGGGCATGAGGTCGGGACAGGGGCAAAAATAACCCAAGTGTGCAGGTCCGGCGCAGCGGGGGGGTCGACAGTGGCAAAGGGCATTCTGGAGGTGGCAAAAACGGAGTAGGCCACAGAGTGGGACAATGACAAGTTTTTGGTTTTTTGGGGGTTCCCCCCGGGGGGGGGCCCCCAAAAACACCCAAGCAGCAAAAGGGGGTTTAAAACAGTGGAAACAATGACACAGTGTTAGGTCACGGCAGCAGCCCAGCAGGAATGAGGTCGACAGGGGCCCACAATGACTTTCCCCTGGGGTAACAAAAACGGAATAGGCCCAAAGACGGGCAAAAAGGGACAGAGTGTTTTAGTCCGGCAGAAACCACGCGCTTGAGGTCAGACAGGGCCCAATGACACAGGGTGCGGGGTCACGGCAGCGCAGCATGGGTCAGCCAGTGGCCCCAATGCTTTCGGATGGGGGCAAAAAACAGGGGGGTCCCCCCGAGTGGGCCCCAAGGGAACACAGTGTGTAGGTAAACGGAAAGCACCACGGCAGCAGTGGGGTTCGACATGGCCCCAAGGGACCCCGTGTGTAGGTCACGGCGCACCCAGTATGGGTCAGACAGTGGCAAAATGGACATTCTGGAGGTGGAAAAACAGGAGTAGGCCATGAGTGGACAATAAAGGGGGGAAGGGGAGGGGGAGGCGGCAAAGCTTTGGGGTCAGACAGTGGAACAATGACATTTGGGGGGGGAATAAACGGGGAGTAGGCCAAAAAGGTCACAATGCAGAGAGTGGGGGGTGACGGCGGCAGCAGCATGAGGTCAGAAGTGGAACAAGGGCCCTTTCTAAAAAGTGGCAAAAAAAGGAATAGGCCAAAAGGTGGCAAAATTTGACAGAGTGTGAGGTCACGGAAAGCGGGCCAAACCAGCAGCAGCATGAGGTGGGAAGGGGGCCCAAGGACACAGGGGTTTTGGGGCCCAGGGCAGCAGCCCCCGGAAGCGATGAGGTCGGGACAGTGGCACAAGAAAACAGTGGGGTGGGTCACGGCAGCACCCAAACAGACAGAAATGAGATCAAGACGGGTGGCACAAGGGACATTCTGGAGGGGGCCCAAAAACAGGAATGGGGCCACAGAGTGGCACAATGACAGAGTTTTGAAAGATCCCCGGCAGCACCCAAAAACGGGCGGGGGAATGAGGTCAGTCAGTGGAACAATGCCCATTCTGGGGGGGGCAAAAACAGGATTGGGCCCACGGGAGTGGGACAAAGAACGTGTGGGGGTTTTACGGCGGGCGGCCCCCGGCAGCGGGCATGGGTCAGACAGTTGCACAATGACAGGTGTGTTTTCCCACGGCATCGCCACACCCGCGGGGCAGAGGTCAGACGTGGCCCCGGGGGGACTGTGTAGGTCACGGCAGCGCCACAGCAGCAGCAGAGGTCAGACGGTGGCACAATGACACATTTGTGTAGGTCAGGGCGCAGCCACAGGCACAGAATGAGGTCGGGACAGGGGCCCCACAATGCATTAGGGGAGGTGGAAAAAACCCAGGAGTAGGCCCAGAGGGGCCCAATGACAACAGTGTGTAGGCACGGGGGAAAGCCAAAGCGTGATGGGGTTCAGACAGTGGACAATGACACATTGTGGGGTGATGGGAGCCACAGCGGGGCAGCATGAGGTCGGGACAGGGGCACAATGACAGATTTGTGGGGGGCACGGCCCCCCACCCACAGCAGCAGCTGGGGTCAGACAGTGGCACAATGAAAAGGGTGTAGGCAGGGCACCCAGCCACAGAAAGCGCATGGGTCAAAAAAGAGTGGAACAATGGCTTTTTCTGTAGGGGGCCAAAAACAGGAATGGGCCCACAGAGTGGCACTTGACAGGGGTGTGCAGGCACAGCGGGAAGCATGGGTCAGACAGTGGCACAATGCACGTTTTGGGTCACAGCAGCAGCATGAGGTGGGACAGTGGCCCCAATTTACATTCGGGAAAGGTGGCAAAAACAGGAGTTGCCCCCCAGGTGGGCCCAATAAACACGTGTTTAGGTCACGGCGCACCCCAAGCGCAGTTTTTGGGTCGCCCGGTGGCACAATGACACAGTTTTAGGTCAGGCAGGGCCACGCAGCGGGCATGAGGTCAGACAGGGGGGGCACAAGACGAGTGTGTAGGTCACGCAGCCCCACAGCAGCAGCATGAGGTCGGGCCCGTGGCACAATGAAATTCGGGAGGTAGCAAAAACAGGAATAGGCCCCCGACTGGCACAATGACGGTGGGGTAGGTCACGGAAAGCACCCACAGCGCAGCATGAGGTCAAAACAGTGGCCCCTTTGACCCCAGGTGTGCAGGCCCGGGGAAGCAGCGGGATGGGGTCGGGAAAAGTGGAAAAAGGACATTTTTGGGAGGTGGCAAAAACGGGAGTGGGCCCACAGAGTGGGAAAATTGACCACATTTGTGTGGGTTTCCACGGCAGCAGCCACAGCAGCAGCAGGGAGGTCAGACAGGGGCAAAAATGCCCAGTGTTTTAATCCGGCAGCGAATCCGAGGTCGACAGGGGCACAAGACTTTCTGGGGGGTGGAAAAACAGTAGTGGGGCACTGAGGGGGACAATGAAGAGAGTGGGGTAAAAGGGGCAGCGGTTTGAGGTGGACAGGGGGCACAATGACATTCTGGAGGAAAAATTTAAACTGGAGTGGCCAAAAAGTGGAAAAATGACAGAGAGTGGGGGTTGACGGCGGCAGCGGGCATGAGGTCAGCCCTTGGCACAATGACATTCTGGAGATGGCAAAAAAAAGGAAATTTGGCCACAGAGTGGGAAATGCCCACAGTGTGGAAGGTTTCACGGCGGGCACCCCAAGCAAGCAGCTGAGGTCAGACAGGGGCAAAAATGACACGTGTGTAGGTCACGGCAGCAGCAACAGCAGCAGAATGAGGTCAGACGTGGCAAAAAGACACAGGGGTGTAGGTCCCCGGCAGCGGGCCCCCAGAAGAGCATAAAGGCAGACAGTGGCACAAGGGACATTTGGGGTGGCAAAAACAGGAGTATGCCAAGAGGGGGGGAACAAGGGAACAGTTTTAGGCCCGGGCCCGCAGCCACGGGCAGCAGCATGAGGTCGGGACGTGGCCCCCAAGGGAATTCTGGGGGGTGGAAAAAACGGGAATGGGGCCACGAGGGGCCCAATAAATAGAGTGTGTAGGTCACGGCGCACCACAAAAAAGCAGCATGAGGGACAGTGGCAAATGAATTCTGGAGGTGGAAAAAACAGGGTGGCCAACCAGAGTGGGACAAAGACCCCGTGGGGGAAGGTAGGGGGCAGCAGCCACGGGCCGCGGGGAATGGGGCCCGGGACAGTTGCACAATGCAGGGGTGGGGTGGGTTCACGGCTAGCCAAAACAGCAGCATGGGGTTTCAGCCCGTGGCACAATGCGTTTGTGGGCCCGGGCAGCAGCCACAGGCGCTTTGAGGTCAGACAGGGGCCCACAATGAAAGTGTGTAGGTCACGGCACCCACCCACAGCAGCAGCATGAGGTAAAACAGTGGCCCAAGGGACATTCGGGAGGTGGAAAAAAACAGGAGAGGCCCCAGGGGGGAAAAAGACTCAGTGGGGTGGGGGTTCCGGAAAGCACCAAAAAGAAATTAGCATGAGGTCAGCCGTGGCCCCAATGACCCCAGAATGTAGGTGTTTGGCCGGCATCCAAAAGGCAGCGCATGAGGTCGGGACAGTGGCACAATGGCCCCGGGAGTGTGTAGGCCCAGGGCCCACCCACTGCAGCAGCATGAGGTCAGAGGGGCAAAAATTGGACAGTGTGAAAGGTCAGGGCACAGCCACAGCGCAGTATGAGGTCAGAGAGGGGGAAAACAATGGATTCTAAAGGGGGGAAAAACGGGAAAATAGGCCACGGTGGCACAATAAAAGGGAGGGTGTAGGTCACGGTAGCGGGCCACAGAAACAGCATGAGGTCAGACAGGGGCCCAAAAAGGGAAACAGTGTGCAGGTCCCCAAAACCCGGCATGAGGGGGGGACAGGGGCACAATGACATTCTGGAGGGGGGAAAAAACAGGAGGAAAGGCCACAGAGGGGGGAAAAATGACACAGTGTTTAGGTAGGGGCCAGCAGCCACAGAAGCAAAATGGGGTTTCAGACAGGGGGAAAATTTTGAAAACAGTGTGTGGGTTTCACGGCAGCGGCGGCTTTGGGGGTCAGATAGTGGCACAATGACTTTCTGGGGGGGGGCCCAAAAAGGGTAGGCCACTGAGTGGGCAAAAATGAAGGGTTTTAGGTGACGGGGGCACAGCATGAGGTAGGACAGTGGCACAATGACATTCTGGAGGGGGGCAAAAACAGGAAGGGGGCCACAGGGTGCCCAAAAAATGACAGAGTGGTAGGTAACGGCAGCAGCAAGCAGCGGCATGAGGTAGACAGGGGGCACAATGACAAAAGTGTGTGGGCCCCCGGCGGGCTGCCCCCAGCGCAGCTTTTGGGGGGGGGGGGGCGGGGGGGGGGCGGGGGGGGGGGGGGGGGGGGGGGGGGGGGTTTTCGGGACAGTGGCACAATGAAGTGTGGAGGTGGGTGGCAATACCAGCCCGGGTAAAGTTTGGTTGGTGGAAAGATGGGGAAACTGTCAGCAGTTTGTGGGGCCCATCAGGCGGGTGGCGGCTTTTCAGAATAGTGGGTGGGGCAGGGTATTTTGGGCCCCCAGATCATTTCTCCCCGTTTGGGTGAGGCGTCATGGTGATTTTGTCTAAAGCCTAAGGCTTTTGGTGTGGGGAAAATCCTGGCCGATAAAAGCCGGGATTCATTTGGGACAAAGGTCGGGTGGGCCAAATTTAAAAGGGGGAAAAAGGGGGTTCCCCTTTTGGGGGTAACAAATGGCCCCGCCGCATGATCCCCCCACTTTTGATGAACAACTACGGGGCCGGGCGGGGAAAAGCTTCCCCCACTCCCAAAACCGGCAAGTTGGGGGCCCACACCCAAATTTTGGGTTTGGCCCGTGCCCAGCGGATCTTCAAAATTGGGGGGGCGGGTGTGTTTTCCCAAAGTAGGCCCCAATTTGGGTTGGTTAAAGGGTCTGTCCAGGTCCCTCCCTGCTGCTCTGCGGCGACCCCCTTCCTAAATAGGGCGGGTGAAGGAAGCCTATCCACGTCTCCAGATTTGGGTTTGGCGGGCGATTGGAGCTGGTACGGGCCCTACCCCCCCACCCCCCCCAGCAGCTGGGGCAGTAGTACGTGGCGCTGAAGAACCCCCCGGTCAAAACCTGTCAGGGGAGGGACAAAGGGGGGCACATAGGCACCCGTCCCAATTTTGACAAAGGGAGGCATTCCCTATAGTATTTGAGTTTGTCCTCCCTCTCAATAGCTGGGAAAAAGGCTCCCATTTTGGACCGGTAGCGAGGGTCCAATAGGAGAGCCAGAAGTCATCCCTCTGCGGGCCATCTGCACAAGTGACTCCGAGGGGCTCCCTGCCTCCATCTCCACTGTATACTGCCATGGTGCATGCGGGTCATCTGCCTCGTCTTCCTCATCTCCCTTTACCTCCTCCAGCTGCTCCTGCTCCTCCTCTCTTGTCACCTGGGTATAAAATCCACTCATTTCACCAGACAATGCTTCTGCTCCAATGTCCTCCTCCTCCTCCTCCATTTCAGTCCCCACCGGACTCATGTGGCCGCGAGATGTAGTCGCCACGTCGCCAGTCCCCTGCCCAGACAGATTTTACAGCATCTGTTCCAGGACATGAAGCAGTGAAATTACGTTATTCATCCCGTAGTCCTGGCGACTGACAAATAACGTGGCCTCCTCGAATGGCCTCAACAAACGGCAGGCCACTGGCTGACATCAAAGTTACACAGGGGAGTACTCCTGTCCACCTGGATCATCAAAAAATCGTTAATGGCCTTTCTCTGTTCATACAGTCAGTCCAACATGTGCAAGCTGGAATTCCAACGGGTGGAAACATCGCATATCAGAGTGTGTTGGGGGAGGCCATTCTGCCGCTGCAAATCGAGGAGGGTGTTCCTGGCTTTGTAGGAATGGATGAAGTGCATGCACAGTTTCCTGGCCATTTTCAGAATCTTCTGAAGATCGGTGGAAGACTTCAGGAACCTTTTCACAACCAGATTGAACACATGCGCCATGCAGGGCGCATGGACCATCCCTCCTCGGTGCAGCGCGGACACCATGTTCCTCCCATTGTCCGTCACCATGGTTCCGATTTCTTGCTGCATGACGCGGAGCAGTTCCTCCCCTGTGTGACTTCGTTCGCCGAGGCAAGCCAGGTGTAGAACTGCGTGACACCGCTGTGCCCTACACATGTGGTATGATGGAGCAGTACTTGTGGAGGCTGAGATGGTGGTGGTGGAGGAGGAGAAGGTGGACATTGGCGCAGGAGCAGCAGTTTGACAACGTGGAGGAGAAAGCGGCGTCTCCTGTCCAAGTTGTTGGTGTGCTTGGGCCGGAAGCACATTCACCCAGTGGGCCGTAAAGGACATGTACTGGCCCTGACCGTAGTTTTGGCGGTGAAAATGACGGTTTCTTGGAGTCCCCACAGCTGAAAAACAACGCTTAATTAACCCCTGGATGTAAATTGCGCCAAAGAATTGAGTCACCACAGACTACTAGCTTTGTAGCGTGTTACAATGTTGTGTTTTTTTCCCTACACAACAAGAGATAAAAATGTAATTAACCTTTGCTTGTGAATTAGGCTACAGGAAAAATGTATATATTTTGGCGGTGAAAATGACGGTTTCTTGGAGTCACCACAGCTGAAAAACAACGCTTAATTAACCCCTGGATGTAAATTGCGCCAAAGAATTGAGCCACCACAAACTACTAGCTTTGTAGCGTGTTACAATGTCTCTCGGACAACTTCCGCTGAGGCTCAGATACCAGCTTCCCATCCTGTAGCACTGGGTCCCCCGAAATTGCCACCATTCAGGTTCGGTGGGGATCGTGACAAGTATCGTGGCTTTGTAAACCAGTGTTAGTTATACTTTGATGCACATGCCAGCCAATTCCCAAATGATCGAGCAAAAGTACTTTGCATCATCATTAGTGTTGAGCGATTATTATCGACAAAGTTGAAATCGGCACAGTTTTTATGTTGATCGAAATTTTTAGATCATGCGATAACTTAGGTTAAAATCTGTGCATCATCTATTAATATCGCCCCATTTTCGGCGCTTCCTGTCATTTTGGCGGCCAGCAAATCAGCTTACAGAATAGAGCAGGGTGAGATGTGTGTGCGACGTCATGACTGGGTTGTGTATGGTTGCGATTGGCTGGAAAAATCACATAACCTCGTTTTACAGCCCTTCCTGTTCATGATCATTGTCTCTCAGCGTCTCATAGCAGTAGGACATGCGCTCTGCCTGTGTCCAAACAGCTCAGCGAAATTATTCTATTTCTTCACAGAGAAAGCTCTACTGTTAGCTGTGATCCTTACAACTTAGTTAGACAGAGATTGGAAGATTTTATGTAGTTAGGTAGAGAATTTTAAGGAGCATCTACCGCTGTAAAGTCACGTGGAGGAGCGGGGGGGGGGGGGGGTGAGGGGCCCGCGGGTGAAACACAGACAAGCTCTATTAAAGAATATGGATATAGTTCACCAAGACTTAGTGTAGACATTGGGACTGCAATAGCTTTATTATTAACAGGTTTTTTATTGAAATATTTCCTGGATATGGGCAGCCTGAACTTATATTAGGATACACATCTTTTCTAGTAACTGCAGGTCTCTTTGTTAGGTGCAAAACTCCACTTTTATTATCAGTATACATTTCAGATAGGTGTTCTTTTAAATTTTGCCCATTCCAGATTTGTTGATATATCCACCTTGTACTTAAATTAGAATCCAGCAATTTTGTAGTCACCACAGGTTGATGGTGCCAAAAATACCTTTTTATCCGAATAATTTCAGATACGTGTTTTTTCATTTTGGGCCGCACTACAGCTTTGTTCATTGAGGCACCTTGCACTTAAATGTAAAATACAGCAATTTTGTAGTCACCACAGGTGAATTGATAGGTGCCAAAAAATCCCTTTTTATTTATCCGAATACATTACAGATACATGTTTTCACTTTGGCGCACTACAGCTTTGTTCATTGAGGCACCTTGCACTTTAAATGTGAATACAGCAATTTTGTAGTCACCACAGGTGATTGAAAGGTGCCAAAAATCCCAAATTATTATCCGAAAAACATTTCAGATACGTGTTTTTTCACTTTGGCGCAGGCCATCTTTGTTGATATAGCTACTTTGCAGTTAAAATGTGAATACGGGCAATTTGTAGTCACCACAGGTGAATTGAAAGGTGCCAAAATACCTTTTAATATCCGTATACATTTCAGACAGGTGTTTTTTTTCACTTTGGTCAGTCAAGCTTTGTTGATAGGGTATACTTTGCAGTTAAATTTGAATCCAGCAATTTTGTTGATTTGAGGGATTTGAGAATAGCTGTGATTTGCCGTCTTTTAATAAGAGACTTTCCAAAACTCTTTCATACCTTCTCAAATTTTTATATTTCTGAACATGGACCGAAATTCAGTTGGTAAGCGAGCAAAGAGGGGGGTAGGACATGGAGGTAGAGGTACGAGAGAAGTGCACCTTCCAGTGCTGGCGACACCACGCATGCAAGCTGATCATCCATTGCGGACCGTCATGCCTGTCTTCGATGGCCGTCATACTCATTAACCCACCACTGTGGATAATTCCTCTTTTCTGAAGACCTCTTTGATGACAAAATTGCAGTTGGTCAGAAGCATGTTTAAAAGATCAAGAACCCAAAGAGGATATTTTTGCTCGCTCGTACTCCCAGTTACTGATGCCATCAGAGGAGAGAAGGAAGGCCGGTCAATCGGCAAAAATCCCGGCGGTGGTCCCGGCAAACGCCTTGCAGTCCCTCTTTGCTTGTAGCCCGCATCTCCTGGGATCAGAATGTCAGACGACGAAGTCACCTGTGTTTTGATGATGAAGATCGATGATGACATTGCTGGATCCACGTGGTCTTTTCAGCAGAATTGCTTGCGAGCGCTTCATCACTGGACTAGAGGAAGACGATTAGGGGTAGTGTCATAACGGATCCCTCAAAAGGGGAGTGGGCGGGGTCGCAGAAGTCCCTGATATGATTCCGCCACCACGTCAGGCGCAAACCCCGCTCCTCGCTTATCGCCGTCGAAAAGGTCCATGACCTCTTCAAGCTGGCCTTCTCTGAGCAAGCCTTCTGTGATTCACCTCACGATGTCAATAAGCCGCCTTTGCCGTAAACACATCAGGTAGAGGGTAAGAACCTTAGGTGGTTAACCACACCACCAACATGTCTATTACATGCAGCGAATGCATGAGTTGAAATGAGGGCAACACTTGGCCAAAAAAGGCAGAGAACCGACGCCGGGCCCTCCAACCACTGACCACACCCTCTGTCTCCGCCTCTCCTCCTCCGTCGCCTCCACCAAGCTTCCTCACTGCCCATGGTCTCTCATGAGTCATGATCAGGAACACCTCCGCTTCAGCCCACCGTCGCCCGAGTACCACCTGAGCACGCACCAGAGACCCATCCTACCCCATCTCACTTCCGTCCAGTTTGATGACCTGCAACGCCCCCCGTACAGCGGTCATTCTAGCACCAGCCTTCTGTCTTCCCGTTTGTGAGCAGAAGAAAGCACTTTAAGCCCAAACCATCTCGCACAGCCAAAAGCTGAATGTCGCATTGCTAGTCTTTTGGCCTTGAAATGTTTTGCCTTTGCCGTCTGGTGGACACAGATGTTCCGCCATGTCATGATTGGCCCTTGCCTGCCTCCGAATACCAGAGTGCCGTATCAGCATTTCGTGTGCCAGAAAAGCCATCCCATGCCCCTGGCAGCCACGGTCATCTTAAAATTTTCAAGCGCGTTGTCTGCATCAGTTTGGCCGAAAAGTCCATCTGACCGACGCGACAACTTGGACAAAGTAAGCACGCCCAAGGCCGCGATATCTTCTGTGACAGCTTACTGGGTGAGCTTGTGGATGTACTCTGGTGGTGACGGTGGCTCTCAGCTCGCGCACGCTCTTCAACAACCGCAGGGATGGTTGCAGGGTTCTTTCCCCCAAGGTCCCTCCTGGATGCATCACGTGCCCAGAGTAACCAGGCCCGTGTTGAAATTAATCCTGTCATGGAGACCGTCCACACACAGTCAGGAGCTGGTGGAACGCTCTCCGCAACGAGACCCGAGCGCCATGGCTGGTGACAAAACCTTGAGCCAGCAAGGTGGTGTGCGCTAACGGGACAAAATCTTGCTGGCCGCCCTTAAGATCGGTAGGCTGGAGCACATCTCTTGCCTGGCACATGGTCATGAACCTTGTCGTCCATAAAAATTCTAAAGAGCTGACCCGGGTCTGGACTGCCTGCTGAGGAAGGCTCGAAGTCTTAGTTCGCACTTTCCGCCTCTCTGGTTCGCACACCTGCTTCGTTCCACCTGTCTGCGTTGCAGCATCAGCTCTGCCTCCCCCGTCACCGTCTCATTGTTGACGTGGCACACGCGCAATTCTCCACCCTCCACATGCTCCAGCCGATTGTGGCAGCAGCGCCATGCCATTACGCAGTACGAAGTGACACATGGCCTGACCAAGCAGCTTTGCCGGACCTCCGGGGTGTATGATCCACCGAGAAGTGGAGGCAGGTGAAAGAGCATACTGCACCATCCTTCCAGATTTGAAGAAGCCACCAAATGGTCAGTGCGAGACAATGCCCTGTCAGCAGAGCATTGTGGTGATCTTAGTTCCTGAAGATCGTGGACACTCTGAAACAACAGGTTCCGCCAGCAACGAGGAGTGAGATCGGACAAGATGCGGACACGAGACTTTCTCTCCGTCAAATCCACAAGGCCCCAGTTTTTCACAATTTCATCGCTCCCCTTCATTAGGCAGTGGTTCGGGTTCCAGGGCTATGCAAGGGATGAGCGCACATCAGCTCTCAGGTGGCATCATCTCAGAGCAAGTCAGGGCTGGTTGAAGCTGTGCACGGAGGAAGGACGGGTAGGAGGAGGTATCCTAGACACCGACGTTAAGACGTCCCTGCCTTTGCCAAGCGGTTGCGCGAATTAGAGCTGAGGAGGAAGATAGAAGATCAGTTTGCTAGTGCCCCCTTTCGACCCAGAGGCTTGGGAATCAAGGCTCCAATCTCTCACATGAGTCTTGATGCTCCAATTCCTCCAACATTATCCTCGCATTAATGCTCATCAAAATGAACAACAGTTACTGGGTGGCCACCCTCCTGAACCCCGGTACAAAAACCAAAACTCAGCAACTTTCCTTCCCCCCCACCTAATAGAGAGTAAAATGCAGAGAAATGGAGAAACCTTGTCTCTGATTGATCACTGGTGAGGACCATCTGTTGCGTCTGCTTCACGTTCCCCAAATGTCAAGGTGAACAACTCATCTACAGTGACAGCAAGTACGTGCCAAGGTAGCCGTAGCGGAGCAGCAGGCAAGGTGGCAGAAGCCGTAATGGGTTGGACCTCTGGCAATCTTTATTACCACCTCAACAACGCATTGCATGCAGGGCACACATACACAACCAACACACAGATACCACTTAAGATCATGATGCACGACTATCTGCGGCTCAACAACCGATGTTTTTGTATGTGTTCTTTCCCGGACCCAATAACTTCTGGGTACCAAAAATGGACGAATGGACTGAGCTTCGCTCGCCACCATAGATGTTGTCTGCCCATGCAAGCCGCGGCATATCTGAGCGGTTACCTTCAGCCACAGCTGGAAGGAGTCATTACAGACAATCGCATCCCTTTCCACAGATATGGTGGAACGTTTGAATCAATCAAAGAATCAGGCATTGAACACTGATGATGTGGTGGCTCCAATTGACCGATGTCAGCCGATTAGTTGCCGGTCTAACTTCACTCTTCAAACTGAAATGGTCCTCTTGAAAACTTTTTTTTAAAAATGATCATTTCTACTTGCAGTTTTTAGTTATTCCTCTTTCCAACAGTTTCATTTTGCTGGAATTGGCTGTGAGAGAGACTGTAAAATACAGCAAGGTTTCATGACAACACCGTATTCATTTACTCACTTTATCTTTAAGTTTCGCATTGTCCAAATGTTTTTGAAGTCATGTTGCCTGTAGATACAGGCTATAACTATGGTCCTTTGGTACAGAAATGTGGTTTCTAAGTGGCATTATCTCCCTGACAATTGTTTAATATGTGGCTGAGAAGTCATATTTATAATTTTTGGTCATGCTCCTTTAAATGCAGCATACTACAGGTCCTAATCTAAAGAAATTTTTGTTTCTATCAGTCATTTGTTCTCCACAAATTGTCCAAACAAAGTATCCGCTCAAGGGTCATGCTTTGATTTTTTGGGCATTTGGCTGTGACAGGCACTATACTACAGGTCAAGTTATAAAAAATTTTGTTTCTAACAGACATTGTTCTTCACAAATTGTCCCAAAGTGGCTCAAGGGTCGATGCTTTGATTTTTGGGGCATTTAGCTGTTGACCATGCATCTATAACTACAGATCCTATTATAATAGAAATGTTGTTTCTAACAGACATTTGTTCTCCCAATTGTCCAAGAGTGGCTCAAGGGTCATGCATTGGAATCTTTTGAGGGGCATGTATGCTTGTGACATGCAGCTAAACAACAGGTCCTATTAAAAAAAATGTGTTTTCTAACAGACATTTGTTCTTTCACAATTGTCCAAAGTGGCTCAAGGGTCCATGCTTAATTTTTTGGGGGCTTTGCTGTGACAGGGTGCCAGCTAGACTACAGGTCCTATTGTAAAAAATGTTTTTAACGAACAACATTTGTTCATCACAATTGTCAATAGTGGCTCAAGGTGATGGTGCTGTCATGAAACAGGAATAGGTAGGACACTGTAATGTACACATTTGCAAAATGACTTGTTTTTTTTGCAAGATCTTTAACATAGCTATCATTCCCTGTATTGAGACAACCCATTTAATCCAATTAAAAAAGAGAAACAAAGACATGGTGGGATTCCATCCTATTTTAAAAATGTGTGTTTCTATGAATTAAACAACTAAAAAAACATACATGTACATAATTGCTGTTAAATAAATTCCTCTGTATTGTACAAGGGAGTACAGGAATAACTTTGACCAGCAATGTAGGGTAATTTCCATAGGACCTTGGATATGGAGCACGGACAGAGAACGAAAGTACAGAGACAATTCCCTCCACACTTTGAGTAAAATGAGAAAAGAATGCCAAGAAAAAGGGCACCTAGGTGAACCAGGAGCTTTAACACAGTAATTTCCAAGTGAAGTCTCAATCTGTCCGCACTCATACGGAAGGGTCTAAGCGCTACCCAGGACAGGACAGTATATACCAGAGAAACTAAAATGGGTGGTATGAAAGACTTAATAACCTTTTTCCAGCAACTATTATCTATAATCATGGGGATCTAGCAGGTTAGCACGGGGCTCATGGCGCTGTCCCGCTCAGGACAGGGAAAGTCCTATTTCAGTGACACATTAATCTGGTGGAAGAAAGACTTCTTTTTCCCGCACTATTTTAATCTTCTGGGGGTCATCCGCATGTTGGGGCTCATGCTGTGGTCCCATGACAGGTATAGTGTCAAATGTCAAGTGAAACTAAAATGGTGGTTGAAAGACTCCTTTTTCCGGCACTTTTTTTTCTGGGGTCATGCAGTTTGGGGCTCAATGCTGTGGCTCAGGAGCAGGGATTAGTCTATGTCCAGTGAAAACTTTAATGGTGTTGAAAGACTTCTTTTTCCGGCACTTTTCAATCTGGGGGTCATGCAGGTTTGGGCTCATGCGCGTTCCAGACAGGTATAGTCAATGTCCAGTGAAACTAAAAAGGGTGGATGAAAAACTTCTTTTTCCGGCACTTGTTAATCTGGGTTCCAAGCAGGTTTTGGGGCTCATGCTGTGGCCCAGACAGGTAATAGTCCATGTCCAGTGAAAACTAACATAATGGTTGAAAGAACTCCTTTTCCGCACTTTTTACTTTGGGGTCATGTCAGGTTTGGGGCTCACGGCTGTGGCCAGGACAGATAGTCTATGTTCCAGTGAAACTTAAATGGTGGGTTGAAAGACTTCATTCTTTACGGCACTTTTTAATCTGGGGTTCATGCAGTTTGGGGCTCATGCTGCGTTCCCAGGACAGTGATAGTCTATGTCCATTGAAAGCTTAAATGGTGGTTGAAAGCACTTCTTTTCCGGCACTTTTTAATCTGGGGGGTCATGCAGTTCGGGGCTCATGCTGCTTCCAGACAGGGATAGTCAAGTTAGTCCATTTAAGTAAAATGAGGGTTCAAAAAATACTGCCTTCGGGCATTTTTTAATTTGTGGGTGATGCGGGTTCAAGGGTCACTGTGGTAAAAGACAAGATAGTAAATGTTCTGTGACTTTTTTTGTGGTTTTTTAAAACCTAATGTTTTCCCTAAATGTGCACGTACCCATTTAAATGTTGTGGATTTTAATTCCCTTCTCCCCCGTTTGGGTTAAAAATGAAGGGTTTTGCTCCCCAAAAGACTTTAATTCATCGGCGATCATCAAACATCACCCTCGAATATTTTGTCCCAGATGGCCGACATCGCCATCGACCGAAGTCGATAGCCAACAATCGCTCAACACTAAAACATCATGCTTTTGACACACAAGGCTCTAGCAGGCAAATCTATAAATTTTAGACCCGTGACCCTTATTTTGACAGTCTGACTCGTTCCTTGCCACTGAGCCTGATGTTTGACGACCCCAAATCGCAACCCCCGCAGAAACAACTTACTGGGGCTCCGCGGGGAGACTTTCTGTCCCGGGGGTCGCCATGGAATTTAAGGGATGGGCCTTTGATACGACCTGGATTCTGAGGGCCCAATGCACTGTTCAGGAGGGATTTTTTTTTTCCCGCGCCATCAAGGACGAACTGGCCTGTGCTAAGGCTCCCTCTAAGTTTGAAGAGTATGTACATCATTGCATACGGATAGATACCCGTTTATCCGAATGGAGACAAGAGAGATGGGCAGCAATGATTCGAAGGGACAGTCCACCAGCTTTCTCGCCTGCATTCACCAAGGACCCTTCTAATAGACCCCCACCGGAGGCTGAGCCAATGCAATTAGATGCGGTTCAGAGATCAGAGAGTAATGCTCGCAGAGAGTGCAGGCTGCGTGAGGGTCTATGTCTCTATTGTGGGGAATCTGGTCACTTCCTCATAAATTGCCCCAATCGGCCTCGCAGAACGGCCGCAGCCTTGGCTGAGGGTGAGTTGTCTGACTCTGAATCAGAGATCTCAGAAGCGTCACAGCCATTGAATGCAGTTATAAAGACCCTGTCTTCAGTGGCTTCACAACTTGAGAAGAAGGAGACCCATTGCTTCCTGCCTATTCAGATTTGGACAAGCTCGCGTTGGGTTCCCACCTCAGCTATGGTGGATTCTGGAGTCAGCGGCAACTTCATGGATCTTGCTTTTGCTAAGGAACATGGTATCGCAACCCAGCTTAAAGCCTCACCCATGTTGATGGAGACCGTGGATGGTTCCCCCCTGGTTTCGGGGCCGATAGATCAGGAAACTAGACTCCTAAAGGCCTGATCATCATGAAAGACTATCTTTCATGCTCATCTCCTCTCCTCATTTCCCAATAATCTTAGGCCTCCGATGGCTGAAGAAGCAGAACCCAGTTATCAATTGGGAAACTAGAGAGATACGCTTCCCGGTGAAGAATACGTCAGCTATTTGCCCAGTCGAATCTGTTCCTGACGGTGTCTCTAACAATATCATGACTTCTGGGACGTGTGCGACAAGAAGAATGCGGATAAGCTCCCGCCACACCGGCCGTATGACTGCCCGATTGAGCTTTTGCCTGGTGCAGCAATACCGTTTGACCACATCTATCCCTTAGCCGGACCAGAGCTAAAGGCCCTCAAGGAATACATCGAGGAGAACCTGGCAAAGAGGTTTATTCGTCCTTCTTCGTCTCCGGCAGGTGCTCTAATTTTCTTTGTGAAGAAGAAGGATGGCTCCCTTGGGCCCTGCATTGATTATAGGAAACTTATAAAGTTACTGTCAGGAACCGCTATCCACATCCTCTGATCCCCAAGCTTCTGGAACGAGTTCGCCATGCCAAAGTTTTCTCCAAATTTGATCTTCGAGGAGCTTACAACTTAGGGCGACATGCATGAACGGGCTTTACGCCTGTTTTTTGGCGTATACTGCGCCTCCCGGCCTGAATCCCCCTGTCGGACACTGTGTTAGGCGCAGCGTTCGCCACTTTCAGCTGGGCCCCGCATGAAGGGGCGGGCAATGGGCGCGGTGTGGGCGCGGTGTAGGCTTTCCGGGGCGGGACGCGGCGCGCTCGAAAACTCCGGGGCATGTACGATCGCGAGTCGGCAAAGCGAGGCGCAATGCAGCGCTCGGCAGCTCCGACAGGCAGACCTAGTTTATTTTGGTCTAAATGCTCCGGCGGCGGCGAAGTGAAGCAAGATCGGAACATGCGAGGAAGCAGATAGAAGATCGCGACAGAAATCTCGGCGCTCCTCTCCGTGCAGCAGGAGTATGAATCCGAAAAAATCGCCTTTATAAAGGCGGAAAACAGTGTCCGAAAAGAGCTGAACCTCAAAAATAAACATAATAAAAAAAAAAACCACTTTCTAAAAATCTAGAACGGCGCAATATCAAGAAATCGGATATTGGAAATTGCTGGGAAATACAGTAATTCAAATTCTGAAAGCTATTCTCATTGGTCGGCAGAAACCAACCAATCAGAATAGGAGCGACAGTGAACCATTAAAACCTATGGAGAACGATTGACCAATCAGAATCAACGGCGGGACAGTTCAAAATGCAGTAAAAATGCAGAAAAGAGCTGATTGGTTGAGCTAGTGGGGGCTTGGCTATCTCGGCCAATCAGAATAGGAGCGACAAAGACCCATTATAGCCTATGGAGAATTTTGAACCAATCAAAATCCAAGGCGGGACAGTTCAAAATACAGTAAAAAGGCAGAAAAGAGCTGATTGGTTAATGCGGTGGGGGCTTGGCTATCCCAGCCAATCAGAGCGCGAGCTACTTCTCCCATTGTAGTCTATGGAGAGATGGGCGCAATGCAATCTCGGCGCTCAGTGGCATGGAGTATGAATAAAAAAATAATTTTTATTAAGTGTAAAACATTATCAGATAAAGCGCTAAAACCTTCTTTAAAAATAAAGCACTTAAATCCCTAACAACGCGTTTGTCGCCGAGACCGGAGCTACATAGGGAATTGCAATAGAGAGAATTGCCAGGAAATACAGTAATTTAAATTGTTGAAGCGCTTCTCATTGGTCGGCAGAAGCCAGCCAATCAGAATAGGAGCGACAAAGACCCATTATATCCTATGGAGGAGTATTGACCAATCAGAATAGGAGCGACAGTGTCCCATTATAACCTATGGAGAACTATTGACCAATCAAAATCAAAGGCGGGACAGTTCAAATACAGTAAAAATACAGAAAAGAGCTGATTGGCTGAGCTATCGGGCGCTTGGCTATCCCAGCCAATCAGAGCGCGAGCTACTTCTCCCATTGAAGTCTATGGAGAGAGCGGCGCACTGAAATCTCGGCGCTCAGCGCCGTGCGGCATGAAGTGTTAATAAAAAAAAATCATTTTGATTAAGTGTAAGATATTATCAGATAAAGCGCTGAAACCTTCTGGAAAAATAAATCAGTTAAAACCCCAAAAACTGCGTTTGTCGTCGAGACCGGCGCTACATACGGAATTGCAATAGAAATAATTGCCGGGAAATACAGTAATTCAAATTGTTTAAGCTCTTCTGATTGGTCGGCATAAACCAGCCAATCAGAATAGGAGCGACAGTGGCCCATTATATCCTATGGAGGAGAATTGACAAATCAGAATAGGAGCGACAGGGAGCCATTATAACCTATGGAGAAAAATTGACCAATAATATTCCAAGGCGGGACAGTTCAAAATACAGTAAAAAGGCAGAAACAAGCTGATTGGTTGAGCTAGCGGGGACTCGTCCAGCTTAGCCAATCAGAGCGCGAGCTACTTTCTCATAGAGTTCTATGGGGAAAAGAAATTCCGAGCGAGCTCTGTGATTGGCTAAGTTAAAAGAGGCGCCGTTATTTGGACCAATGGGAGAGCGAGCAACGCTCCTATGGGTTTTCTAATGCAATCTGAAATAAAACTGTACATGGCCGAAATCAAATTATAAGACTACAGAAGTGGTCCCGATGTGTATATAAAATGAATAATAATATGGGGGTAACGAAAAATATTAATTCAATAAAATCATGTTTATTTATTTATTTTCGTTGCACCCATACTATTGATCCTTGGCTAACAAAAATAAAGAAATAAACATGATATAATGGGTCTTTGTCGCTCCTATTCTGATTGGTCAATAGTTCTCCATAGGTTTTAATGGGACACTGTCGCTCCTATTCTGATTGGCTGGTTAATGCTGACCAATGAGAAGCGCTTAAACAATTTGAATTACTGTATTTCCTGGCAATTCTCTCTATTGCAACTCCTTATGTAGCGCCAGTCTCGGCGACAAACGTGTTGTTAGGGATTTTATTAATATATGTTTATAGAAGGTTTCAGCTCTTTTTCAGAGAATATTTTACACTTAATAAAAATGATTTTTTTAGTCATACTTCATGCCGCACGGCGCTGAGAGCCGAGATTGCATGGCACCGATCTCTCCATAGACTACAAATGGGAAGTAGCCTCGCGATCTGTTTGGCTGGGATCTCCAAGCCCGCGATATCTCATCCAATCAGATCTATTCTGCATTTTTTATGTATTTTCAACTGTCCCGCCTTTGAATTTGATTGGTCAATAGTTCTCCATAGGTTTTAATGAGTCTTTGTCGCTCCTAATCTGATTGGCTGAGCTAGCCAAGCCCCCGTTAGCTCAACCAATCAGCTCTTTTCTCCTTTTTTCTGTATTTTGAACTGTCCCGCCTTTGATTCTGATGGTCAATAGTTCTCCATAGGTTTTAATGGTTCAATACCGCTCCTATTCTGATTGGCCGGTTTATGCCGACCAATGAGAATAGCTTTCAGAATTTGAATTACTGTATTTCCCGGCAATTTCCAATATCCTAATTCAAGAATTAGGATATAGGAAAGTGATTTTGTTTTATGAATTTTTTATTTTTTAGGTTTCAGCTCTTTACCTGAGAATGTAGAACGCCTTTATAAAGGCGATTTTTGATTCATACTCCGCACCGACATGTGAATTGATTTCTGCTGTTCTCCAGCCTGTCTCTCATCGGAACAGATTTCGGCGCAGTCCCGCACGGCGCTAAGTCCCGCAACTGCGCCCATGTCCCGCACTGTGCCCAACACACTGGCGAGGCGCGGCAGACCTTTCCCGCATGTATGAGTCACCCATCCTCGGATCGGTGAATCTTCGGCGCAGCTGCCGCTCTGCGCCTCAGTCCCCGCAATGCGCTATACACACTGGCGATGCGCGCAATCCTGATGGGCAGACTTTTCCCCGCATGGATGACCGCACTACCTCCGGCGGCGAATCTCAGGCGCGGCGAACTTTACATTGGATGTATGAGCGCGCCCCGGCGCCGACATAAATCAGGAGTAGATTTCGCCGGAAAACTAGCAGAAAAGCGCGCCCTGACCCGGCGAGCTTCATACATGTCGCCCTTAGTGCGGATTAGACTTCGAGACGAGTGGAAGACTGCCTTTCGGTGTCAGTATTGACACTTCGAATAACCTAGTCATGCCTTTTGGGCTATGCAATGCCCCATCTACTTTCCAACACTTGACTAATGACATCATTCCGAGATCTCTTGGTCCAATTCATTGTAGTGTATCTGGATATATCCTTATTTTCTCCAATTCTCTACAAGAACATGAGGAGCATGTGAAGACTGTCACTGGACCGCCTACGGATAAACCACACCTTTCATTAAACTCGAGAAAATGTGAGTTCCATAAACGGAGATCCAGTTTTTTTTGGCTATGTATTATTCAACACAAGGGTGCATATGGAATACCAGCAAAGATCCAGCAATTATTGATTGACCGTGTCCCAAAGAATACAACCCTGGAAGTACCAATACTCTTCTTAGGCTTTGCCACTTTAACCGGCGCTTCAACAAGCACTTTTCAGAAATCGTCCAGTCCTATCACCCAACTTACCAAGAAGGGGACAATGTACCATTGGACACCTTCAGTCCCAGGAGGCATTCAACCTCCTTAAATCAAAATTCACGTCACCCCCAGTGTTATACATCCCGCTCCAGGAGTTTGCAATTCATAATAGAGGTGGACGCCATGGAGCGTTCTATCCAGAGAACGGAGAAAAAGTCTTTTGCACCTTGTGCGATACTTCTCTTGAAAGTTATCATCTGCTGAAATGAATAAAGGATGTCGAAACAAGGAACTGTTGGCAATCATCTCTGCGTTCAAGAATGGAGGCATCACGTTCAGTGGCCTCCTTCTCAGCAAATTGTAGGACTCACTTATCATCGTAATCCTGGAGTTTGTCCGGTCAGAAAGATGTCTTTCTCCCCGACAGGTTCGCTGGAGCCTATTCCTGAACCAAGGCTGATGCCCTTTTCAGGATATTCTCTACTGAACTAGATCATGCTCCACCATCTAAGACTATAGTACCAGATGCCAGTGTTGTAGGAGTGATACCAGTCAAGATTAATTAATGCTTTAGTGAGGCTTATACAGCTGATCCTCTTTTGTCCAGCCGCTGATAACATACACCTAACTTTTAAGAGCGGGAGTGTGGTTCCAAGCCCATGCGTCTACGTGCCTAAGACTGCTAGTTTAAGAGTGCTAAAATGATGTAAGACTCCAGGTGGCAGGTCATAAATGGAGAGTGCAGAAAGACTCAGGAGTTTCTCTCATCGATTCTTCTGGTGCCCGCTACACGGAGATAGTGAGGAAATAATGCCGTTCCTGGTGAACGTCTGCGCTAGTGTAAGACCACCCTGGTCTGCTCCGACCTGGGTTTGCTAACCACGAACCACATAGCAGTGCCTTCTTCGCCCATGGGTGATCCATATCTATGGACTTTATGTTGAACTGCCTAACCTCTAAGGGTATGAACACCATTCTAGTTGAGGTCGATCGTTTAACTAAGGCTGCCCACTTATACCCTACCCCAGCCTACCATCTGCTAAGGACACAGTCCGAATTAATTGTCCAAAATGTCTTTTCGGCCTACAAACGGAGTTCCCCGAAGAAGTCATTTCGGACCGAGGAGCTCAATTCACATGGCGAGGTTCTGGCAGGATTTTTGTTTTCGGACTGGACATTAAGGTCTGCGTATCTTCCGCTTATCATCCACATCAAACGGCCAGACCGAGAGACGAATTCAGACCTAGAACAGTACTGCGTTGCTTCATCAGTCATTTGCAGGATGAGTGGCTGGATCGCCTTCTTCGCATAATTCTCTTACAATAATTCCCAGAGTGCTTCCAAAGATGTCAACCTTTCTATGCCAATCTGGATTCCATTTCCCCAAAATTTATTCCAAGACTCCCAATTGATGACACCATAAACCCAGTGACAGAACTGTGGCAGCCCTTCAGCAAAACTGAAGTGCTGAAGATACCTTGACCGCAGCCCAGAGAGATATAAGAGATCAGCGGGACCAGTCTCGTAGACCAGCACCCATGTCAAAGTTGGGGATTCTGTCTTGCTCTCCACAAAAAAATTTAAGATTGAGGGACCCTCTTGAGCGATACCTCTCCGAAGCTTAAGGCAAAATTGTAGGGCCATTCAAGATAAGTCCATTAACAGTGCAGTGCAGTTAGGCTGAACTCCCCAACACCATGAAGAATCCAACCAGTGTCAATGTGTTTCCCATTATGAAGCGGCTGTCCCTAATCCATTCCAGGACGCACTTCTCCACCACCCGATCCGTTCTGATTGATGGTGAGGAACAATTTGTGGTGGAGGAGGATACTATGATTCCGGGATCCATAGGAACCAGCTACAAATAATTTGTCAAGTGGAAGGGATATCCGGCTGAAGAAAAATCTTGGAACCTGTGGACAAATATTAAAGCTTCCCCGTTTGTATCCAAGTTCCACCGAAGATATCCTGGAAAGCCTCCCATAGGGTGTCCAAAGCCACTTCCTGAGGGGGGTAGTGTCAGATCCAGTCCCGTTTTTTATGTATAACCTAGTTTTGTGGGCTTTTCTGCCTCTTTGCAAGATGGCCACTGCAGCTTCAGTGGCCATTTTTACCTGCTCTCCTGAGCCTATTTAACGTGTGGCACTTGTGTCCTCCCTGCCATGAGTATTCAGTTTGAACCTAGTTCCTGTCTCCCTCAAGCTTCCCTGGCTCTCTTGTTGAAGATCCCGCGTGGTCCCTCGTATTCAGAGTCCGGCTTATTGAATTTCCTGCAAGCTATTTGCTGCTAATACCCCAGACATATCCTTGCTTTTTGACCTCTTTGTTTTGATACTTACTTGTTTTCACATGAACATCCTGCTGACGTAGTCTCCTCAGTAGGATTCCTCTAGTGCTACACAACCTGCCTGCTGACCATCCAGCGCTGCTGCAACAAACGTCTGCTGACCACCTACGGCTCTCTACTCACCGGCCGAACGCCATCCAGCGCTGCTGCAACAAATGTCTGCTGAACACCAATGTCACTCTGATCACCGGCTGAACGCCACCCAGAGCTGCTGCAACAAACAAGAGTCTGCTTTTACTTCTTCTGGCAGTTTGCTGCTGTGCACACCTCCTCCTACCAGCTACTGGTCTCCATAACGTATCCACGCGAAGGGTAGCATTGACTATACCTGTCCTGGACCGCAGCATGACCCTCAAACCCGCTTGACCCACAGATTAAAAAGTGCCGGAAAAAGGAGTCTTTGAACCACTATTTTAGCTTAACTGGACATAGACTATACCTGTCCTGGACCACAGTATGACCATTAAACCTGTCTGACCCACAGATTAAAAAGTGCCGGAAAAAGGAGTTTTTCAACCACCATTTTAGTTGATCTTGACATTGACTATATCTGTCCTGGGCCACAGCATGAGCCCCAAACCTGCATGACCCCTAGATTTAAAAAGTGTCGGAAAAAAGGAGTCTTTCAACCACCATTTTAGTTGAACAGGACATAGACTATCCCTGTCCTGGGCCACGGTATGACCCCAAAACCTGTCTGACCCACAGATTAAAAAGTGCCGGAAAAAGGAGTCTTTCAACCACCATTTCAGTTAAACTGGACATTGACTATCTATGTCCTGGACTGCAGCATTACCCAAAAACCCGCGCAGGTGCCCTTTTGGTCCATCAGCAGAAAATTTCTCAATAAGAAATAAACTATATTAAAAACAACTCGTTTTCCATTACTGCTGCTGCTAGAGCTACTTGCCATTCTACTGGTGACATTGTTCCACCGTGACATTAGAATGTGAAGCAAACGAAACAGATGTCCCCAGTAGGTCAACGAGGCCTGTCTGAAAATCCTACATTCTACTGTCAAGAGGGTTGGAGGAAATTACTGATCAAGGCGGGTGAGGCTGTAAACATGGATAATGCAGGTTCAGCTGGCAGGGCCAGACTTACAGTGGGTGCGGTGAGAGCAAGGGCTGTCGTCCGTCATCTATTAACACGCAGGTTCAGCTAGCAGGGCCGGAGTTACAATGGGTGCGGTGAGAGCCAGGGCTGGTGTTCGTCATCTATTAGCACGCAGGTTCAGCTAGCAGTGCCCGAGTTACAGTGGGTGCGGTGAGAACCCAGGCAGGCATCCGTCATCCATTGACATGGCAAAAAATGCCCTTATGACGCAGCATCGAAAACAGTCATGCTGAAGCAGAGTGCGGAAGCGGAAGTGTGAGCTCAGACCTCCAGCCTTCTTCAGTACACAGTCAAGACCTGGGTAGCACGAGAGAAATTTCTGCCTCTACAAGAGCGCTTGACCCTCTGTATGAGTGCGGACCAATTGAGCTTCACTTAAAGATGCTGGTGGTTGACGCTCCTGTTTCACCCAGGTGCCCTTTTTCTTGGCATTCTTTTTCTCGTTTTACTCAACGTGTTGGAGGAAATTGTCTCTGTTCTTGGGGTGGCGAATGTGCTCCATACACCATGTCCTCTGAATAACCTACATCTGTTCAAGTCTTCCTGTACCTCCCTTGTACAATTCAGAGGAATATTTGTATCAGCTATTTTGTACATGCAAGTTTTTTAGTAGTTTAATTCTAGAAAACACATTTTTAAAATAGGATGGAATCCCACCACGTCTTTGTTTCTCTTTTTTTAAATTGTATTAAATGGGTTGTCTCACTACAGGGATTGCTAGCTATGTTAAAGATCTTGCAAAAACAAGTCATTTTGCAATATGTGTCCATTAATAGTGTCCTACCTATTCCTGTTTTTGACAGCACCATCACCCTTGAGCCACTCTTGACAATTGTGAAGAACAAATGTCTGTTATAAACCACATTTTTTAGAATAGGACCTGTAGTATAGCTGCATTTCACAGCAACATGCCCCCAAAAATTCAAAACATGACCCTTGAGCCACTCTTGACAATTGTGAAGAACAAATGTCTGTTAGTAACCACATTTTTTAGAATAGGACCTGTAGTATAGTTGCATTTCACAGCAACATGCCCCCAAAAATTCAAAGCATGACCCTTGAGCCACTCTTGACAATTGTGAAGAACAAATATCTGTTAGAAACCATATTTTTTTAGAATAGGACCTGTAGTATAGATGCATTTCACAGCAACATGCCCCCAAAAATTCAAAGCATGACCCTTGAGCCACTCTTTACAATTGTGAAGAACAAATATCTGTTAGAAACCACATTTTTTTAGAATAGGACCTGTAGTATAGATGCATTTCACAGCAACATGCCCCCAAAAATTAAAAACATGACTCTTGTGCCACTCTTAACAATTGTGAAGAACAAATGTCTGTTAGAAACCACATTTTTTAGAATAGGACCTGTAGTATTGATGCATTTCAAAGCAGCATGACCCAAAAAATTATAAAAATGACTTCTCAGCCACTGTTAAAAATTGTGAGGGAGAAATGCCACTTAGAAGCCACATTTCTGTTCAAAAGGACCATGATTATAGCTGTATCTCACAGAAACATGACCCCAAAAAATTATAAATATGACTTCTCAGCCACTGTTAAACATTGTGAGTAGAAATGCCACTTAGAAGCCACATTTCTGTTCAAAAGGACCATGATTATAGCTGTATCTCACAGCAACATGACCCAAAAAAATTATAAAAATGACTTCTCAGCCACTGTTAAAAATTGTGAGGGAGAAATGCCACTTAGAAACCACATTTCTGTTCCAAAGGACCATGATTATAGCTGTATCTCACAGCAACATGACCCCAAAACCATTGACAATGCGAACAATTCTAAAGATGAAGAGAGTAAATGGAATACATTTTTTTCATGAAACCTTGGTGACTTTTACAGTCTCCTCACAGCAAAACCAGCAAAATGAACTTTTGGGAACTGAGAATAAAAATTGCAGTAAGAAATGATCATTTTAAAAAAAAGTTTTCAAGAGGACCATTTCTTTTGGAAGAGGAATGTGAAGTAGACCGGCAACTAATTGGTGACCTCGGCAATTGGGGCCACAACATCATCAGAGATCCATGCCTGATTCATCTTGAAGAAAGTCAAATGATCGACATTATCTGTGGAAAGCCGGATGCGTTTGTCTGTAATGACTCCTCCAGCTGTGCTGAAGGTCCGCTCAGATATGACGCTGGCGAGCAAGCTCGGGCCATTCATCCATTTTGGATACCCAGAAGTCAATTGGGTCCGGAACACATCCAAAAACATCGGTGTTGAGACACAGATAGTGGTGCACCATCATCTTAAGCCGGTCTCTGTGTGTTGTATGTGTGCCCTGCATTACATGCGTTGGTGAGGTGGTAAATAAGGATTGCCAGAGGTCACCCATAAGGCTTCTGCCACAATGCCTGCTGCTGCTGCCGCTACGGCTACTTGGCACTAGTGTTGAGTGATTATTATCGACAAAGTTGAAATCGGCACGGTTTTTATGTTGATCGGATTTTTTAGATCACGCGATAATTTAGGTTAAAATCTGTGCATAATCTATTAATATCGCGCCATTTCGGCGCTTCCTGTCATTTTGGCGGCCAGCAAATCACTTAGAAGAATAGAGCAGGGTGAGCTGTGTGTGCGACGTGATGACTGGGATGTGTAGGGTTGCGATTGGCTGGAAAAATCACATGACCTCGTTTTACATAGAACAGCCCTTCCTGTTCATGATCAGTGTGTGTCAGTATCTCAAAGGAGTAGGACGTGCGCTCTGCCTCTGTGCAAACAGCTCAGCGAAATTATTCTATTTGTTCACAGAGACAGCTATACTTTTAGCTGTGAACCTTAGAACTTAGGTAGATCAGAGATTTGCAGATTTTAGGTAGTTAGGCTTAGAATTTTAAAGGAGCATCTACCGCTGTAAAGTCACTGGGGGAGCAGGGTGGGGGGCCCACGGGCGAACACAGACAAGCTCTTTAAAGGATACTGGATATTGTGCACCCAGACTTAGTGTAGACATTGCATTGCAATAGCTTTATTATTAACAGTTTTCTGTTGAAATATTACTTGGATGTTGGGCAGCTTGAACTTATATTAGGATACAGATCTTTTCTAGTAACTGCAGGTCTATTTGTTAGGTGCAAAACTCCACTTTTATTATCAGTATACATTTCAGATAGGTGTTTTTTCACTTTTGGTCAGTCAAGCTTTGTTGATAGAGGTACCTTGCACTTAAATTTGAATCCAGCAATTTTGAAGTCACCACAGGTGTATTGATAGGTGCCAAAAAGACCTTTTATTATCTGTATACATTTCAGATACAGGTTTTTTTCACTTTGGCACAGGCCAGCTTTGTTCATAGAGCCACCTTGCAGTTAAATTTGAATCCAGCAATTTTGTAGTCACCACAGGTGTATTGATAGGTGCCAAAAATACCTTTTATTATCCGTATACATTTCAGATACGTGTTTTTTTTCACTTTGGCACAGGCCAGCTTTGTTGATAGAGGTACCTTGCAGTTAAATTTGAATCCAGCAATTTTGTAGTCACCACAGGTGTATTGATAGGTGCCAAAAATACTTTTATTATCCATATACATTTCAGATACGTTTTTTTTTCACTTTTGGTCAGTCAAGCTTTGTTGATAGAGGTACCTTGCACTTAAATTTGAATCCAGCAATTTTGTAGTCACCACAGGTGTATTGATAGGTGCCAAAAATACCGTTTATTATCCGTATACATTTCAGATACGTGTTTTTTTCACTTTTGGTCAGTCAAGCTTTGTTGATAGAGGTACCTTGCACTTAAATTTGAATCCAGCAATTTTGTTTTGATTTCAGAGATTTGAGAATAGCTGTGATTTGCCGTCTTTTAATAAGAGACTTTCCAAAACTCTTCCATACCTTCTCAAATTTTTATCTTTCTGAACATGGAGCAAAATTCAGGTGGTAAGCGAGCAAAGAGGGGGGTTGGACATGGAGGTAGAGGTACGAGAGAAGGTGCTCCTTCCAGTGCTGGCGACAACACGCATGCCAGCGGATTGTCAGTTGCAGGACCGTCAGGCCTGTCATCGCTGGGTCGGGGCCCTGTGAATCTCAGTAACGAACAGCGTCGCCAATCTGTTCTTCAGTGGTTAATGCAACCTGCGTCCAGCAGTCTTACCTCCTCGTCCTCCCAGTCACGGCCACAAATGTCGTCATCAGCATCATCAGCATCCGTCCAACATGAAGCGAAGGCAGCCCAAATGTCAACTCGTGTACCCACCACTGTGGATAATCCATTTTCTGAAGACCTCTTTGATGACACAATGCGGTTGGGGTCCGAAGGCATGTTAAAAGATCAAGAGGCCAAAGAGGATGATTTTGTCTGGTCTGACGCCCAGTTACTCATGCCATCAGAGGAGGAAAAGGAAGCCGGTCAATCGGCAAAAATCCCGGGCGGTCGGCAACGCCTTGCAGTGCCTCTTGCTTGTAGCCCGCAGCTCCTGGATGCAGAATGTCAGGACGACGAAGTCACCTGTGTTGATGATGATGATGACATCATTGCGGATCCAAGGTGGTCTTTTCAGCAGAATTTGCTTGCGAGCGCTTCATCACTGAATGAGGAGGAAGACGATGGAGTAGTGTCAATACGGGTCCCGCCTCAAAAAGGGAGAGGGCGGTCGCACAAGTCTGCTGATATGATTCCGCCAGCCATGCTCAGCGGAAACCCCGCTCCTCGCTTATCGCCGTCAAAAAGGTCCAGGACCTCTCAAGCCTGGGCCTTCTTTGAGCAAGCCTCTGATTCACTCAGCGATGTCATATGCCGCCTTTGCCGTAATCGCATAAATAGAGGCAAGAATCTTAGGTGTTTAACCACCACCAACATGTCTAGTCACATGCAGCGAATGCATGAGTTGAAATGGAGGCAACACTTGACCAAAAAAGGCAGAGACCGACGCCGGGCTTCCAACAACTGTCACAACCCCTGTCTCCGCCTCCTCCTCCTCCGCCACCACCAAGCGTTCCTCAGCTGCCCATGTCTCTCTGAGTCATGATCAGAGATCAGCCTCCGCTTCAGCCTCCACCGTCGCCCGAGTACCACCAGCACCACTAGAGACCCATCCTACCCCTTCTCCTTCCGCCAGTTTGACGATCTGCACGCCGCACAGCGGCCAGTCTAGCAGCCAGCCTTCTGTCTTCCAGGTTTGGGAGCAGAAGAAACACTTTAACCCAAACCATCCCAAAGCCAAAAGCCTGAATGTCGGCATTGCCAGGCTTTTGGCCTTGGAAATGTTGCCTTTCCGTCTGGTGGACACAGATGGGTTCCGCCACGTCATGGCCCTCGCCTGCCCCCAATAACAGATGCCGAGCAGGCATTTCTTTGCCAGAAAAGCCGTCCCTGCCCTGGCCAGCCACGTGTCATCTAAAATTTCAAGCGCGTTGCCTGCATCTGTGTCCGGAAAAGTCCATCTGACCACCGACACATGGACTAGTAAGCATGGCCAAAGCCGCTATATCTGTGACAGCTCACTGGGTGAGCTGGGTGGATGTCTCTGGTGGTGACGGTGGCTCTCAGGCTTGGCGCACGCTCTTCAAAACCGCAGGGATGGTGCAGAGTTCTTTCCCCCAAGGTCCTCTGGTGGCATCACGTGCCCAGAGAAACCAGGCCGTGTTGAAATTAATCTGTCTTGGAGACCGTCCACACACAGGTCAGGAGCTGTGGACGGCTCTCCGCAACGAGACCGAGCGCTGGCTTGGTGACAAGAACCTTGTGCCAGGCAAGGTGGTGTGCGATAACAGGCAAAATCTGCTGGCCGCCCTTAAGATCGGTAGGCTGGAGCACATCCCTTGCCTGGCACATGTCATGAACCTCGTCGTCCAGAAATTTCTAAAGCGCTACCCGGGTCTGGACTGCCTGCTGAGGAAGGCTCGAGGTCTGAGTTTGCACTTCCGCCGTTCGCACCCTGCTTCGTCCCGCCTGGCTGCGTTGCAGCGTCAGCTCGGCCTCCCCGTCAACCGTCTCATTGTTGACGTGGCAACACGCTGGAATTCCACCCTCCACATGCTCCAGCGATTGTGGCAGCAGCGCAATGCCATTACGCAGTACGAAGTGACACATGGCCTGACAAGCAGCGGTGCGGACCTCGGGGTGTTGAGCCACTGAGAGTGGAGGCAGGTGAAAGAGCTCTGCACCATCCTTTCCAGTTTTGAAGAAGCCACCAAAATGGTCAGTGCGGACAATGCCCTTGTCAGCATGAGCATTGTGGTGATCTTAGTTCTGGAACGATCGTTGGACACTCTGAAACATCAGGTCCCACCAGCGACGGAGGAGGAGACGGACACAGAACGCAGACACGAAGCCTTTCTCTCCGTCGAATCCACAAGGCCCAACAGTTTCACAATTTTAGCGGTCTTCATTAGGCAGTGGTTCGGGGTCCAGGGCTAGTGCAAGGCGGCGCCTCAGCTCTCAGGGTGCATCATCTGAGGCAAGTCAGGTCTGTGTTGAAGCTGTGCCGGAGGAAGCGGAGGAGGAGGAGGAGGTATTCCTAGACACCGACGTTACCGTCGTCCCTGCCTTGGAAAGAGGTGGGCGCGAATTTGAGGCGGAGGAGGAAGATGAGGAAGATCAGTTTGCTAGTGCCCCTCGACCCAGAGGCTTGGGAAATCAAGGCTCCATCTCTCACATGAGTGCTTTGATGCTCCATTTCCTCCAACATGATCCTCGCATTAAGGCCATCAAAATGAACAACAGTTACTGGGTGGTCACCCTCCTGGATCCCCGATAAAAAACAAAACTCAGCACTTTCCTTCCACCCACCCATATAGAGAGTAAAATGCAGGAAATGCAGACCTTGCTGATTGATCAACTGGAGACATCTGTTGCATCTGCTTCACGTTCTACAATGTCACGGTGGAACAACGTCAGCAACGTGACAGCAGTAGAGTGCCAAGTAGCCGTAGCGGCAGCAGCAGGCAAGGTGGCAGAAGCCTAATGGGTGACCTCTGGCAATCGTTATTTACCACCTCACCAACGCATGTAATACAGGGCACACATACAACACACAGAGATCAGCTTAAGATCATGGTGCACGACTATCTGCGTCTCAACACCGATGTTTTTGGATGTGTTCCGGACCCAATCGACTTCTGGGTATCCAAAATGGAAGAATGGCCCAAGCTTGGTCGCCACGCCATAGAGGTGTTGTCCTGCCCAGCAGCCAGCGTCATATGTGAGCGGACCATCAGCACAGCTGGAGGAGTCATTACAGACAACCGCATCCGGCTTTCCACAGATAATGTCGATCGTTTGACTTTCATCAAGATGAATCTGATGATGCTGTGGCCCCAATTGCCAAGGTCACCGATTAGTTGCCGGTCTACTTCACATTTCTCTTCCAAAAGAAATGGTCCTCTTGAAAACTTTTTTTTTAAAATGATCATTTCTTACTGCAGTTTTTATTCTCAGTTCCCAAAAGATCATTTTGCTGGTTTTGCGGTGAGGGGATTGTAAAAGACACCAAGGTTTCATGAAAAAAACGTATTCCATTTACTCACTTCATCTTTAGAATTTTTCCCATTGTCAGTGGTTTTGGAGTCATGTTGCTGTGAGATACAGCTATAATCATGGTCCTTTGGAACAGAAATGTGGCTTCTAAGTGGCATTTCTCCCTCACAATTTTTAACAGTGGCTGAGAAGTCATTTTTATAATTTTTTGGGTCACGCTGCTTTGAAATGCAGCAATACTACAGATCCTATTATAAAAAATGTGGTTTCTAACAGACATTTGTTCTTCACAATTGTCAACAGTGGCTCAAGGGTCATGTTTTGAATTTTTGGGGGGAAGTTGCTGTGAAATGCAGCTATTCTACAGGTCCTATTGTAAAAAATGTGGTTTCAAACAGACATTTGTTCCTCACAATTGTCAACAGTGGCTCAAGGGTCATGTTTTGAATTGTTGGGGGCATGTTGCTGTGAAATGCAGCTATACTACAGGTCCTATTGTAAAAAGTTTAATTTCTAACAGACATTTGTTCTTCACAATTGTCAAGAGTGGCTCAAGGGTGATGGTGCTGTCAAAAACAGGAATAGGGAGGACACTGTTAATGGACACATATTGTAAAATGACTTGTTTCTGCAAGATCTTTAACATAGCTAGCAATCCCTGTAGTGAGACAACCCATTTAATACAATTAAAAAAAAGAGAAACAAAGACGTAGTGGGATTCCATCCTCTTTTAAAATTGTGTTTTCTAGAATTAAACTACTAAAAAACTTGCTTTACAAAATACTGATAAAAAATACCCTCTAAATTGTACAAGGGAGGTACAGGAAAAATTGAACAATTGGTTTTAAAGGGACATGGTGTTTGGACACTTTCCCCCCCCCAAGAACAAGAAAATTTCCCCAACACGTGAGAAAAAACAGAAAAAAAAAACCCCAAGAAAAAGGGCCCCTGGGTAAAACAGGAGCGTCAACCACCGTGAACTAAATTTGGGTCCGCACCCAAACGGAGGGGAAACGCTCTCGTAGAGGCAAAAATTTTCCAAGCAAAACCCGGGGTCTTGACTGTTCTGAGGAAGGTGAGTTGAGCTCAACATCCGCTTCCCACTTGCTTCAGCACGACGTTATGTCGCATCAAAGGGGTTTTTTTTGCCGTGTTAAGGGTGAGGGACGCCCCGGGCTCCACCCCACCCACTGTAACTCGGGCCCCGTAGCTAAAACCCCCCTGTTTTAGGTGACGGACCCAGCCCCTTTCTCTCCCACACCCACTGTAAACCGGCCCTCCCCTGACCTGTGTGATCCACGTTTTCAGCCTCACCTGCCTTTATCAGTAATTTCCTGAACAGGGTTTTCAACAGGCCCCGTTGACCTACTGGGGATATCTGTTTTTGTTTGCTTCACATTTTTATGTCACGGGGGGAACAAAGTCACCAGTAAATGGCAAGTAGCTTAGCCAGCGTAATGAAAAAAATTTTTTTTAATATAGTTTTTTTTTATTGAAAATTTTGCTGTGGTCCATAGGGCCCTGTGCGGGTTTTGGTCTGCTGCGTTACGGATTGGTAGTCAATGTGCAGTTTTAACTGAAATGGTGGGTTGAAAGACTCCTTTATCTGGCACTTTTTAAATCTGGGGTCATGCAGGTTTGGGGCTCATGCTGTGGCCCAGGACAGGTAAAAGTCAATGTCCAGTGAAACTAAAATGGTGGTTGAAAGACCCCTTTTTTTCCGGACTTTTTTAATTGGGGGTTATGCAGGTTTGGGGCTCATGCGGTGGCCCAGGACAGATAAGTCAATGTCCAGTTTCATTTAAAATGGTGGTTGAAAGACTCCTTTTTCCGACACTTTTTAAATCTGGGAGTTATGCAGGTTTAATGGTCATACTGTGGTACAGAACAGGTATAGTCAATGTCCAGTTCATCTAAAATGGTGGTTGAAAGACTCCTTTTTGCGGCATTTTTTAAATCTGGGGGTCATGCAGGTTAGGGGCTCATGCTGTGGCCCAGGACAGGGATAGTCTATGTCCGGTGAAACTAAAATGCTGGTTGAAAGACTCCTTTTTCCGGCACTTTTTAATCTGTGGGTCAGACAGGTTTGCGGGTCATGCTACGGTACAGGACATGTATAGTCAATGTCCAGTTCAACTAAAAGGGGTGGTTGAAAGGCTCCTTTTTCCAGCACTTTTTAATCTGTGGGTCAGACAGGTTAATGGTCATACTGCGGTCCAGGACAGATATAGTCAATGTCCAGTTCAACTAAAATGATGATTGAAAGACTCCTTTTTCCAGCACTTTTTAATCTGTGGGTCAGACAGGTTTAAGGGTCATGCTGTGGTACAGGACAGCTATAGTCAATGTCCAGTTCAACTAAAATCATGGTTCAAATAATACTGCCTTCTGGCATTTTTTTAATTTGTGGGTCATGAGGTTTAAGGGTCATGATGGTACAGGACAGGGATAGTGAATAGTCTGTGACTTTTTTTCTGTGACTCTTGTTGCCTAATTGTCTTGCCTAAGATGTAGCACGTATCCAGTTTCCTGTTGTGGATGTTAATTCCTGCTTCTCCAGCCCTGTTTGGGTGTAAGAATGAAGGTGTTGTTCCTCTCCCATAGACTTTAATGGTCATCGGCGATAATCTATCGGATATCGGCATGATAATTGACGATATCGACTATCGACCTGATGACACTACTGTAGTTAGGAATATACTGGATTATGAAAAAGTTTACTGCTCAACAGACTCCAGAAGTTAACTGTTTATATCTTCTTAGATCTAAATACATAAAGAGTGTTGTCAAATATTTCTATCTTACGGAAACCTATGTAAAGGTTTGAAAGTTTCTCCATTCAGTAAACAGATAATGACATTTATTTAGGAGAGATGTGCCTTTCTCTATGAATGGCAACATTTGGAAAATGTATATTGTATCAACACAAAGGGTGACATGTATGAACAGGGCTGCGGACAAAAAACATGTCATAGCCCTGTTCTCTAGATGTCTGAACAGTTGTATTCCCAAACTTGCTTGGTGCATTCTGCACCATACACAATACTTTTGAATGCGTCAAGTTTGCGAGGCCGTGTCACGCCAGAATCGTACGATTGCACCAAAGTTTGGGGCAATATTTACAAATGAGCCAAAGTTTGGTGTATCACTATTAGAGATGGGCGAATTGATTCTAACGAAGTGGAATTCGTTTAGAATTTCAGGAAAACTTCGGTTCTGAACGAAGTCAAAGTTTGGGGGACTTCGGGTGAACAATGTTGCTTTTTGATTGATAAATGGCGCGAGCACATGGCGTTACATGGGGCAAAGCACTCTGGGAGGAAGAAGGGCATTTGCCTGCATGACAATGTGCAGAGATGAACCAATCAGAGACCGCGGGATTCTGTGACGTCACCGCACTATATAATCCGGGCGCGACCTTGGGAGCCACACTCCTCTCACTGTACTGACTAGGAAGGTGCTGCTGCGGCGCTTGTAAAAGCTCTTACTGAAGAACTGATTTTTATACAGTGATTTTTGTGGGGTGTCTCAGCTTGTCTCAGAGACTGCTTCTCTTTAAATTTTATTTTGATTTTTGGGGTATTGGATCTGAAGTCCAGTGTGGTCCATGCAGCTGCTATACTTTTAATGCTATCTGCTACAGCACATGGAATT